>JABUQX010023655.1:2500-7500 GCA_015478945.1 Trachelipus rathkii
ATATATATATATATATAATATATATATATATATATATTATATATATATATTCCTTCATCTACCTTTTTCTCCCCAAGACGGTGGTAAGGTGCGTAACAAGCATCAGATAAAGAAAAGCAGTAGAAGAAATATGACGAAAGTCGAAAAAGAAAGTCCAGCCTTTACCCCTCTCTGTACCATTAATTAGTAAAGAACTCGTCGCAGTCAAAAATCCACCCTAATAGCTTCAGCGGGCGTGAGGACCCTCACATATGGTAATTCGTAGTGTAAGGGTTCTCCCTTTACCCAGGTGGGCCAAAACCATACCCTCACAAAACCCCGCCATTCTCTTCTATCATGCACCTTTATTCTCGCCTCGCCAAACCACATTTCTGTTCTTCAAAACATTCGTTTACTGACTCAATCCACTCTTTCTTCGATCTCCCCAGCCGGTCGGTTTCACACACTCGCCACTATACATCGCATTAAAAACCGACTATCATTCATCCTTTCCACATGACCAAGCCACACCTCAACATACTTTCATTTATTCTCTCGTTTACCCCTTTCTTCACACCAGCACAACTCTCTAATATGTTCATTTCTCATTTTATCAAATCTCTCTTCTCACACCTAGCATGCCCCTAACGATTGTCCATCTGAACACATTGAACTTTAGTATCTATACTTCTTATTCAGACCTATAGCGCTCACTACTTTACAATACACAGGTACACATTACCCTCAATGTAAAGACCTAGCCGCACTTCAAGACTTAGTCCTTACATTTTCACAACGATTTAATTGACCAGCCACCTTCCTGCCATTTACACACAACTTTCCTACTAAACTCTGCATCATCCGTTCCTTCTCATCCAACATATACCTAAATATTTAAACTCAGGGACACCTTGTTCCAGCTGCTACCATCTAACATTCAACTTAACACTGAGGTACTGTCCTTCAACTCACAACCTAACCTTACTCTTATTACGTTTACTTTTAAACCCTCCTTTTACACTACCTGCAAATCTCTCTACCATCCTCTCAACTCTTCCGATTCGCACACAAACCAAATCATCCGCATATAATAGGTAGGCACCCTCCACTCTCTTCCATTTTCTACACCATTTCCTGTCACGCCCACCTTCAATTTTTTCATAACCCCATCCCCATATACAATTGATAACCAGGGGCAGAAGAACACCAACCGGGGGGGGGGGGGGGGGAACAAAACAACCCTGCCTCACTCCGCCTATTAAATACTAAACCATCACTTTAATTTATTCTTCTTCTCCCTCATTTTCTCAATCATTTGTTCTTTCAATGTAAAGATTTGATCCACCCATCCTCCTCTACTACTCCTAAACGCACCTTGTTCATTCACCAATCAGTCCTTCAGTCACTCGACGCACTCTTTCGACCAAAATACCAGCATATAGCTTCCCTACAACACTCAATAAACTAATACCCCTATAATTCACAGTTCCCGTTATCTCCCTTACCCTTATATAAGGGTACTATTACATCGCTCTCCTCCAATCCCTCGAAACTATACCTTCCATAAACGCTTTATTACACAACTTCCAAATCCAATCAATCACCATCTCGCCTCCGTTCTTGATCATTTCACCAGTAATTTCATCTATACTTGCAGATTTACCATTCTTCAAACGTTTCTCACTCTACCCTTTCCTCCCTCTTTTTGCTAAATAACCTCATCCCAAAAACTATTCCTTCTTGGCACCATCAACCCACACACAGTCATTATCACTCTTCATACTCGCCAATATTACAGATTTTTCAAAGTGTTCTTTCCAACACTCCAATCAAATTCCATTTCCATTCAGTTAGAAAACACATCCCTATTCATTTATTCTGAGCGGTTCCCTTTATTCTAATTCTTAACCTTTCGCGATTCCTTCCAGAAGAGCTTCCTATTCCCTTGTAAGTCCCATTCATCCTCCTTCCAAACTGTTCATTTACCTCTTCTTTTCTCTTACGTATGCATCTTTTAGCATTCCTTCTTTCCTCCTTTATATAATTCCAAGCATCTTTCTTTGAAACTTCATCTTTTGCTTTTAGTACATTCAACTACGCTTCTTTTTTACTTTTAACCGCTCTTGCATCACTCCTTCATTCTCCACACTCACTGTTAGCATTCTTACTTCCTACTTTAGCACACCCCACATACTTCTTTTGCCTGCTAACAATTGCTTCCTTCATTATCTTCCAGATTTTTCGTTTTTCAACTGTTCCCATTCAACTATTTACTTGCGAGCGTTCTTACATACTTATGCTTATTACCTTGTTCACTAAACTTCTCACTCTAATTTTACCCACTTCCTTCCGTATCACCTTCCTTTCCATCCAAGTCCCCACTAATTTAATTTTACATAGAACAACAATGATTCCGATAATCCATTCCTACCCCTCACTGATTTAACATCCAACACATACTTCAACCATCTCTTCTTCACCAACACAACATCAATCATACTTTTTCACTTCGATACCATCTCTACCTACACCAAATCCATCTAGTATAACTTATCGGATACTCTTGTGTTTAAAGAAAGTATTACTTACAAACACATACCTCTCCCCTCACAGAAATCAATCACCTTCCTATCATTGCTCATTTTCTCACCTGACACCCCAAAACACTGTTTTATACCATCCTTTTTTTGAATCATATATAATATATATATATTATATATTAATATATATATATATATTATATATATATATATACTATATTATATATATATGTTATATATATATATAATTATATATATATATATATATATATATCATATATATATATATATATATATATATTTAATATATATATATATATTATATATATATATATACTATATATATATATATATTATATATATATAATAGTATATATTATATATACAAAGTATATATAAAATCCGTATTAATAGTCAATATTTAGGCCTAGAAGGGGTATTGGTACTACTGTATAATTTAAAACATCTTTAATATACATAAAAAGAGGTAATTTTAATAAAAAACAAAAAAAAACATTTTGTTTTAAAAAAAAACGTGTTTTTTTTTAAAAAAAAAAAAAAATAAAAAAAAAAAAAAAACCTTTTTTTCACAACCCTATATATATATATATATATATATAATAATATATTAATATATATATATATATAAAATTATATATAGTATATATATATATATATATATATATATATTCTAGTGTTTGAAGTGTTAACTGGTTATTTTGGTGTGTTATATATATTATTATATATATATATATATATATATATATTAAATAAAGATATATACTTTCTCGTGCCTTACATACATCTTCCATTAAGCTTTCTATTACAATTTCTTTTATCTTTAAAATATTTCAGAGACGAGCATAGTATTAACGCAATAGATTTTAGCTGGAAGGGAGGGATAACTAAATTTTATTCTTATTTATTGCGAAAGTTTACATTATTATTATTATTATTATTATTATTATTATTATTATTATTATTATTATTATTATTATTATTATTATTATTATTATTATTATTATTAATATTATTATTATTATTATTATTATTATTATTATTATTATTATTATTATTATTATTATTATATTAAAGCAAAAGACGGGAAGAAGCTTATTTTAAGATCGTACTATAAGCCATTGAAACTGAGCTCGTACGTGCTTCTCTACTCGAGAAGCGCTTTTGGATGGTGAGAGTAGTAACGTTGTGTACCGATTTCAATGTTCTGAAAGTGAATGTAACGCCGCTTATATCGAATACACAACGAACACCCTCAACATGAGAATGTCGCGACATAAGTATAAACCGAGCAAAATATTTCAACATTTTAAAGAAGAACACCACAAAAATCCCGATAACAGCATAAAAGAAAGCTTCTCCATCATAACAAGAAAAATGATTTTTATGAATTGCGCCTAGAAGGATCGTTTGCTCTTAGGAAATATTTATTTGTCATATATTTTAGTACCAACTTTTATGAATTTTTAATTGAATTTATTACTAAATTATGAAGTAACTTTCATTTTAAATTTATTATTTATTTATTTTGATCTTTACTAAATAATATTTTTGGATCAAAATTGTTAAAATATTAAAAATAAAATTTATTCCTTGAAAATGTCCGAAGTGTACGGACGAAAGCTTGGTACTATACTTAAATCAATTGTTTTATTTTATTCAAGAATATTTTTAAAAAAAAATTTTTCTTCTGTTGAAAGAAATACTTTCAGGAGGCTTGAAAACATATTATTATATATTATTATATTATTATTATTATTATTATTATTATTATTATTATTATTATTATTATTATTATTATTATTATTATTATTATTATTATATTATTATTATTATTATTTTTATTATTATAATTATTATTATTATTATTTAAGGAAATCGTTGCTCTTAAGGAACATAAACCAATGATAAACATAAATATAACGAATGTCCAATTTTAAACATCTTTAATGACAAAGGTTAGTCATTTAAGTTTTCTTCTCTAGCTCTTAATTTTATTAATTTTAATTATTTATTTTTGTTATTAGTTTACATGACATTTATTTTATCAAAATTGTTAAAATATTAAAAATAAAATCTATTCCTTGAAAATGTCCGAAGTGAACGGACGAAAGCTTGGTACTATACTTAAATCAATTGTTTTATTTTATTCAAGAATAATTTTAAAGAAAATTTCTTCTGTTGAAAGAAATACTTTCAGGAGGCTTGAAAAAGCATCAAAATCATATATTATTATTATTATTATTATTATTATTATTATTATTATTATTATTATTATTATTATTATTATTATTATTATTATTATTATTATTATTTATAAAAATTTCAATTCTTTTTATTATTATTATTATTATTATTATATAAATGTTTTTTTGTATAATTTCGATCATCATTATTATTATTATTATTATTATTATTATTATTATTATTATTATTATTATTGTTAGTAGTAGTAGTAGTAGT
>JABUQX010023655.1:12500-15000 GCA_015478945.1 Trachelipus rathkii
ATTATATATATATATATATATATATTAGCTCAATCCATAAAACCTCCATTTTGTTTGTGATGTCTTCTTTCATTTGCTAAGAAATATTTTTCAAGAAAAGCCAAGTTTTTATTTATACAGGGTTCTTGATAATAATACAAAGAATCATTTAATGTTTCAAACTATACCGTAAAAGAGGAACCCTCTTAACTATAAAACTATCTTCCTATTTCTTTAACCTTGGTATTACTTTTCTGGGATAATGAATCTATTTTTAGGAGTAAGATTTGAAAACTTTTCAGTTCTTCTAATCTTATCTCAATATTGATTCAGAAAGTAATGCTCATTACCTAAAATTCTTTCCCTCTAATTTTTCGGGGATCTTTTATTGTGCAACCATACATTTAAAAAACCTTTTAAAAGAGTTTAGCAATAAACTTTATTTCTGATTTTCTCGAGATCTTTTTTGTAAGGTTTTCATTAT
Source organism: Trachelipus rathkii (assembly GCA_015478945.1). Classification (NCBI taxonomy): domain Eukaryota; kingdom Metazoa; phylum Arthropoda; class Malacostraca; order Isopoda; family Trachelipodidae; genus Trachelipus; species Trachelipus rathkii. Next base: position 12,964 of record JABUQX010023655.1, read on the forward strand.
TTATCTCACAGATTAGCTTCTAAGTAGTTGGGTGTTCTAATGAAGCTTAAGAATTTCTTTTCACCATCCCAGTTCTACACAAACAGCTCACTTTGAAAGACTCAAATCTATTTCTTTTGGACCTATCAAATCTCCCAATTTCCCTAATTCTCTTCAATTCGTTTCCCATTGTTGCATCACTCTCCCGATATTGTAGATATTTATACATTGGATATTGCTTTTGAGAACTCTTTAGTAGCATATTTCCTCTTTAACTTAGAAAGCTACGTATGACTAATCTTTCCACTCAGTTCATGCTTTTTTGGTCCATATCTATCACCTAAGACTTCACCGCTATGATCATCCTTAAACTCTTTGTAAATTCTGAAACACTTATTCTTCCTCTATTTTCTCACTTCATATATGATTTTCACATAGTTAAAAGACGTGCTTTACATCATATCTGCAAATAACCTGATTAAGGAATTTGTTTTACCTCATCTCTTGCAGAATCATTGTAATCCTTGGGGTTTTCCCTTCTAGAAGTGATAAAATATTTGTCGATTCAGATAGATAGATAGATAGATAGATAGATAGATAGATAGATAGATAGATAGATAGATAGATAGATAGATAGATAGATTAGATAGATGAGAATAGATAGATACAGATAGATAGATAGATAGATAGATAGATAGATAGATAGATAGATAGATAGATAGATAGATAGATAGATAGATAGATAGATAGATAGATAGATAGATAGATAGATAGATAGATATATAGATAGATAGATAGATGAAAAAATTACTATCTTTAATTATATGGCTAAAAATATTTAAAGATAATGAAATGAATAATATTCAATCATTTTTGACAGTCCAAAATTATTATTTAAGACTCAATTCAGCTCGTCAAAATATTTTTATTAACTAAATCCATTTGAAATTTAATATGAAAAAAATTTCCCTTGAGTTTAAATCAAAAAACTCTTCCTAACTCTCATCCTCTTCCGAATTTTTTTTTTTTTTTTTTTTTTTTTTAAACTCAAAAATGTCAAACTTTTTTTTTTTTTTTTTTTTTTTTTTTTTTTTGTAACTCCGATTTTAAACGGAAAAATATCACAAAAGATCAGTTCAGATAATCCCATTTCGGGGAAACGTCAAAGAGTGAGGAATAAAATTAAAATCAAATTTAATTTTTTTTTTCTCTCTCTCATGGGGTAAATAGGGAGTAGAGATAAGGGGGGGGGTGAATTCTTTGGGGGGAAAAGTGGTCAGAGAGGAATTCAATTTATTCAATTTTTATCTTTATCGTTGGCTTCTGCGTTTGACACTGGGAATGAAAGCAGAGATCATGTAAAAACTTGTAAATTAAAGTTTACCATTCAAACTTATTAATATGTATTAATTATATTATTGATATGTATTAGTATAGTATTTATACGTATATATATTATATGTATTGATATATATGTATATTATATAGTTATATATCTGTATGAATATATTAGTAATATTACTATTAGTTATGGGCGCTAAGTGATTCATATATATATTTATAATATGTAGTAGGTTAGTATATATAGTATTATATATAGTATATGGTGGTCTTATAGTTATATTGATGTAGTATTGGCTTATATTATACTATAATATTGTATATATATATGATTATTATTATATATATATATTATTAGATATATATATTATAGTATATTATAATTATATATAATATATAGTATCATATATATATAATACTCACTCACTCTATATATCATTACATATATATATACTATATATACTATATAATACTATATATATATATATATAGTAACTATAGAGTAGTATATATATATATATAGGGTAAATTATTTGATAAAAGTTCAGAGAACCACATGCAATCCATAAAATTTGAATAAATTCTATGGCATAAACAGAGGGTATTCCACCCTTTACAAGTAGAGTGTATTTAAGAATGAGGATAGTGTCTAAACATGAGGGCAGAGAGTTGAGCAAAGAAAAAATGAAAATGTGTAGATAAATAATTTGGTAAGAC
>JABUQX010023655.1:27500-30965 GCA_015478945.1 Trachelipus rathkii
AGAAAATTTGTATCTTTATTCATTTGAGAAAGAAAGAGGGATCTTTTATGTTCAATACAAAGTAAATTAATTTACTCCATGTTTCTTTTTATAGGTAATATCTATTTTGCTGGGTCAACAAGCGGGTTACACTAAATATCCATGTTTCTTGTGTCTTTGGGACAGTCGAGCAAGTAAGGAACACTACACACGACGCCAATGGCCGATCAGAAATGAACTTGAACCAGGTCATGGTCATCCCAATTTTTTGCTTCACCCTCTAATCGAACCTAAAAATGTTTTACTTCCACCTCTACATATAAAGCTTGGAATTATGAAGAATTTCATCCGAGCACTAAACAAAGATGGCGATGTTATCTGTTATCTGAAAAATGCATTTCCAAAACTAAGTGACGGTAAAATAGAAACAGGAATCTTCGACGGTCCGCAAATTAGAAAACTTTTTGCAGATCCTCGCTTCACTGATGTTATGGTGAACAAAGAAAGAAGGGCTTGGCTCTCTTTCAGATCTGTCGTGACAAATTTTCTATGAAATCGCCGAAATACAGATTACGAATATGTAGTAGACGAACTGCTGCAGAACTTTCAAGCATTTGGCCCAAACATGTCAATTAAAATGCATTTTCTTAGTTCCCATTTACACAGAGAAAAAAAAATCAATCGTAAACTAAAATTCGATCAATCAAAGTATCATTCAATCAATGTAAATAGCAAATATATTTGATTTGCCATGATATTATTTCGAAAAAAACGTAAATAAATTGATAATTAAAACTTTTAAATTAAATTTTAATCTTTAAATCAGGCTCATGAATTTAAATTAATACATAACTGTAAACAAATGGAACTACTTCATATCGCGTACGAATTACTGATTTGCGACCCAACAATTGAATTTATATACAAGGCCTCCAAAACGCAGGTTTTCATTTTATTTGTATCAAAAATGGATGCCATGATTCATCTTTATATACAAGTGTGTATTGTTGCGCCGTAGCTGCCATCTTTCTTTCATGTAAATTATTTAATCTTGTATATTCTGGTGTAAATGTCTTTATAAAAATAGTGAAAATAGACTATTACCACATATTCAACTGTTTCAGACGTGTTAACTGTGTTTCATACAGTATAATAAATAAAAAATATATATATTTTTGGAAAAAATAGGCCTTATAATGGCAATATACTCGCATACTTTGTGTTTCATTATTTCTCAAACCAAAATATTTTTACGGATTTGTTTATCTCGCCCAAGTTTATTCATTATGTAGTTGTTTTACAATGTTGTGCCATTAGAACAATAAAAATAAACAGACAGTAAGAAGCCACTTGGGCCTATCAAGATTGTCCAATGTCAAGCTAATAGAATCAATCACCAAACATGCTCATGCAAATCCACAAAGCACCCTAGGGCTTGTCAATAACTTACATAGTATACATGCCATAATTTTAAAAGCATTTAGTTTGTTTTCCCTTACTTCAAGTCTATAGGGTTAATATCATTTTCCACAAATAATTTTTTGTGGCAATGACCAAGAAAATTCTGCAATTAGTAACAGCTTACAGCCATACCTAACTTAATATCTCTTGGTCAGTAAAACTTAGGGTATATATTATATATATATTATATATATATATATATTATACTATATATTATATATATATATATATATATATATATATATATTATATTTATATTATATATATCATATATATATATATATATAGGTAATTATTTACAATAAGTGCCTTAACAGATTTGATGAAATCACAGCATAGACTCTAGAAAAATAGTAATGAAGAATGAAAAGAAAATTTATTTCGTCCTCTTTAGGAAAAAGTTACAGCCTGCAATTAGTCTCGAGAGCAAAAAAGTTGCCAAATACCAGTTTTTTTTTTACGCTTTTGAGAAAATATTCATTTTCTCTTTTTTATATCCTTTTTAGCGGGTTCGAGCCGACGGAGGGACAGAGGGGAGGACGTCCCCCGGTAAGGCCGAGAAACCGACTCTATCATCGTTTCTTGTTTACCCGTGCGTTTTCGCCATTTAAAAAAAAAAATTCAACATTTTGCACCTTTGCGTCCTCAGTCCGGAGTAAGCGGCATCTTCGAATTGTCAAAAACTGTAATATTTTCAAGATATTTTTTAAACAATTTTAATTTTTTTAAAAGCGTTATTTTTTTTTGTTTTTTTTTTATTTTTCGCAGTAAAAATGTCTCCTGATTAATAAATGATATTATTTTTCGTGTAGATGTTATAGTTTTCAAGTTACATGCCTGAACTTTTTGGGATGCTTGACCTATATATATTATATATATATATATAATATATATATATACTATATTATATCATATATATATAATATTATATATATATATACTATATATATATATATATATATATATATATATATATATATATATATATTTTTAATAAAAGTTCACACCTCACGGCACCATTCAAGGAGGGGAACTTCTTTCTCTTAGGTAATTTTCTACCTAGGATGCCGAATAAGGATTCGAAGCCCTCGACCTTGCCATGCCGACTCTTCCGTTGCTAATATACATATATATATAATATATATATATATATATATATATTTATATATAATATATATTATATATATAATATATTATATATACATATATATATATATATATACTATTATATATATAATATATATATATATATATATGGTGGTGACTCCAGGGCAGGGTAACCAGGCCAATCGCCCTGGGCCCCGCACCTTATAAGGGCCTCGCGCGCATGCAGAGGCTAACAGATTCATCGCCAAGGTAATTGTTACCCAGAGGGTTGTCACCCCCAATTATAATGAAAATCACAGGATATACTCTAAAAAAATAAAATAATGAATAGTGAAAACGAAAATTGTCGCTCTTGTTAGGAAAAAAAACTACAGCCTCTCAAAGTTGTTAAAAATCCCCTAGGATTTTATAAAAAAAAATTAAAAATTAAAAATCACAGGATATACTTTAAAAAAATAATAATGAAGAATAATGAAATGAAATCGACAGTCTCTTTAGGAAAAAAAAAGTTATAGCTCTCAAAGTTAAAGTTTCCATAGACTTTCTTTAAAAAAAATTAGTGACCTCATGCCGTATTAGGGTCCCATCTAGTTCAGGTTATGAATAAGATTGTTATTCAACATAGATTTTCTCTGTTATACTAACAAAACTTCTTGAATAACGTAACAGCGGGGTACTTTGGCCAGTTGGCCCATTTTATGCTTGCCAACATTCCCAAAATATCTTTTAAAGAAGTTAATATATACAAATTAATTATTTAATACTAGGGAGTACTCACCAAAAATTTGAGGCCCTTCGCTCTTGTAGTGGCTGTGCAGGAGGGTCAAAAGGGGGTGGCCAAAGTTACCCCAGCAATGGGGTAACTTTGGCCACCCCATGCCAAAGTTGCCCCATTGTATGCAAAAGTTGTATTGTAGT
>JABUQX010023656.1:10000-36421 GCA_015478945.1 Trachelipus rathkii
AGTGAATTTTAAAATATTAAGTAGATGAAATTACAAATCAGCCATCGCCCCCCTAACCCACTTCAACATCCCCCATTTTTTCCTAGGCTCCTCACCGCCCCCCTCTGGGCCTCCAGCGCCCACAAGGGGGCGTTATCGCCCACTTTGAGAAAGACTGTTATAGGTGATCCAGAGGGGTCAGGGAAAAAGGGCCAAACCCGATGTTAGGTCGTGTGCACCTAATGAATCTGCTCACACCCCATCAGCCCAGACCACGCCGTGTGCCCTTTCCATAGGGAAGGGTGAGTGCGGGGCTTATCTACCTCTCAGGAATAAAAAAAAAAAAAAGAAGTATTTTCTAGATTAATCGTTCTATGTTCATTACCGAATAAAAGAAAATGATTGAAGTGGGGGGGGGGGGTCAGCCAATTCGAAAAATGATGGGATAGGATCATTAAGAGAGTAGAATAGTGAAAGATTTCGGAGCTGGGGTCGGGGAGACGCGACGAAAACCCCAAAGTAATGGATCTTATAACTGTTACGTCTGTAGGGGTTCGCCCGTCGGCACTGACTTGTTGAGGTTGTTGGTTGTGTGTTGTATTGAGGTTAATGTTAAGGATCCTGTTTAGTGTTCTTTAAACTTAACTAGCTATTTTTGTTTAACTTTAAACTTAACTAAGCCTATTTTTGTTTTAACTGTGATTAGGTGTAAAAGTAATCCTTAGGAGCTTCTTAGGGGTCTGCCATTCCTATTGTTTGTTTTTGTTGTCGAGCCGTAACACCCTTGTTACGTTCTCCTTTGAGACCGACTCTGTCGGCAGTTCTTCTACTATACTTCATGTAGTTCTCTTTGCTTTTCCGTACACTGTTCTTGTAGTTTCTTTTAGTCTTTTTCTAACTTACCTAACTTTTTATGTACTTTACTAATTTTTCTTTTCTTCTTCCCCACAGACAAGGAATTTATAACTAACCTTTAATTTACTTTAGATATTTTTAACCATTAACAATATCCATTACCATAATTTTCATGTAATTACACCATTGGATTAGCCGAAGGAAGTGGCTCTGGTTTTTAGTCTGATTCTAGTTAACTCTAGTCTAGCTTCTTATCATTAAGCCTGTATGAGCTTGTATGTAGCCTGGATCTTAATACTCGTGGATCTCTAGATGTTAAAATATCTTAACTACAAGATATTTAATCTCAACAACCGCTTTGGATATCTTAATAATCTTAACAGTTTGGTTTGAACAATACCTAAATAATATCTTACAATAACAAATACACGTTTGCTTTATTTGTAATATTCTTGCATCAATAAGGCAAATATTACTTTATTAAGTTTCTCTTATAATTTACTATATATACATATGTTGATAATATTGAAGATTTCTTGTAACTAGAATTATATACCATAACCCTGCAAAATATTATAATATCATTATTTTTATATTTTTATTATTTATAATTTATTCTTGATTAAATGTTTTCTTAAATAATTAATAACCCAGCCTATCTGATTAAACATACAAAATATAAATACTATATTTCTCCTGTGTTACATAATATACGGTATACATTACTTATTGAAATATAATTATTAATACATATACTTTGGTTTTAAAAGTCAGATCACGAAGAATGAAGGTCGAGTTTAATTAGACGATTTCCTCCACCTTCTATATGGTGGACCTCTGAGAGTTTTAGTTACCGTTGGTGACTAATTTAAATTGTAGCTCCACATTATATTATTTTATTATATTTTGAGAAAATTATTATTAATTTTTCTCATTAAATTTTTATTTCAGTCTTTATATTTTTTGTCTTTTTTTATTATTATTATTTTGTATTTTTATTATTATTATTTCTTTTTATTATTATTATTTTTTTTTCTCATTGTGTTTATTTTTGTACTTACCATCATTATTATTTTTGTAGTATTTTAGTTTTCACATTAACTAGGAGCCACACTCTTTCCCTTTTTGTATATCACATTATTATATTATTGTATCTTGTGATTTATAATTTCATTCGTGATTTTATATTTTGTGGGGTGCAATATTATAATCTTGTGATTAACATTTAATTATAAATTCCTTGTTTCCTGCTTGCAATCATGGGTGACCACGAATCCCATGATCTTACTATCCCTGTCTCTTCTTCCACTGAGGCACTCTCATCTAACGTGTCTACAACAACTACAGCTATAACCACTCAAAATCCTACCTCTACTTCTTCCTCTATACTTCCTCCACTTTCTCAAGCTATTACTGACGTTTCACTTTCCTTAAACTATCCTTCTCCTCTTTCTACTCATGCCTATTCGTTTGGTAACTTTCCTTATTCTTCTGTTTCTCATTCACTTCCTTCTTCTTATAGTTTTCCTTATTCTCAAGGTTTTTCGTTTCCCCAATTCAATCCTTTGCAACATCCTGTTCAATCTTCACATCCTCAAATTAACCCTTCTCAACTGTCTCCGCATCCTTCAGTTCATCCTGCTGATCCTCATCAAATTCCTCTTCCTCCTTCGGTGCAAACTGTGCATTATATGCCAGTTCTGCCCAAATATAACTCTGGTAAGCCAAGTTTATGGTTTACCATTGTTAAATCCGTATTTCCTAGTTCCTTCTCCATTCAGCAGAAGTATGCTGCTACTATAGCAGCTCTGCCTAACACTGTCCTGGAGCAGCAGGACGCTCTACCTACTATATTGTCTTCTGAGAACCCCTTTCAGACTCTAGAAGACATCCTAGTTGAGCGCTTCGAGATTCCCAAAGAGGAGAAACTTAAGCAGCTGATTTCGGGGGAAGTGCTGGGGGACAGCAAGCCATCCCAGCTTATGCAGCGGATGCTGGTCTTGCGCAATGACCCCAATCCCAGTGCTGACAGCCAGGCAATGTTCCTTGAACTTTGGCTCAATCGCCTGCCTCTCGAAATGCGCCGTTTGATGGCATTAATCAACCCTAGCTCCACGCTAGAAGAGTACGGTCAAATGGCGGACCGTATTCATACCCCTAAATCTGACACTCTTTCGTCTTCTTCTTCTGTGTCAGCTGTTGCTTCTGGGTTTTCACCACCCTCACAATTGAACCCTACTATCACCTCTCTCCATATTGATGCACTTCGTCAGGAGATGACAAGTGCTAACCAGGCACTGAGACAGGAATTTGCTAATTCCAATAGTGCAAACTATAATTCTCTGTCACAGAGGATAACTAGACTGGAGGAGACAATGGCTTCAATGGCAGCGACCTTGCATGCCATGAATATAACGCAACAGGCGTCCTTGCAGGCTCAGCAACGTCCTCAATTTTCGCGTTCATTCTCGCCCCGCAGACCTCGCTCTCCATCTCCTCGTCCTATCACCAACAATCCTGCTGATGCTCAACCAGGGGTCTGTTTCTTCCACAGCAGGTTTGGTGCATCTGCTAAGAAGTGTACCATTCCGTGCACTAATTCCCATTTGCTTACTACCCAAAATTCCCAACTGGGAAACTCGTAAGCCAATCAGCGGAATCAGCAGCTGAGGTGGCTTCAGTGAACAACTCAAGGCTGATGATTTACGATCCCACCACCCGCCAGCGTTTTCTAGTCGACACCGGAGCGGAAGTATCTTTACTACCAGCCTCGTCTTCAAAATTTCCTCTTTCTCCTACTGACACTACCCTCCGTGCAGCTAATGGTACGTCCATTAAGGTCTATGGTGAACGGTCCTGTTCCCTAGACCTTGGCCTTCGCCGAGTTTTCCGTTGGGTATTCATTGTTGCAGATGTGGCATACCCTATCCTAGGTGCCGACTTCTTAGAGCACTTCAACCTCTTGGTTGATATTAGGAATCGACGTTTGCTCGACGGGAATACCGACCTTAAGGTGTCTGGTGTTCTCCAAGTTTTCACGTTAGGTTCCATTTCCGTTGTCAATTCCGATATTTCGAATCCTTTTCTCAATATGGTTCGCTCAGATTTTCCTGATCTTCTTCGTCCTTGTTCTTCTCTACTGCCTGTCAAACATGATGTGCAACATCATATTGAAACGACAGGACCTCCAGTTTCTGCTCGTGCTAGGCGTCTCGCTCCTGACAGACTTCGAGCGGCACGTGCAGAATTCGAGCATATGCTCGAATTAGGGATTGTCCGTCCTTCTAAATCTGCTTGGGCATCCCCTCTTCATTTGGTCCCTAAACCAAACTCTCTGGATTGGCGTCCGTGTTCAGACTACCGTGCCCTTAATGGTGTTACTGTCCCAGATCGGTACCCTGTTCCGCACATCCAGAGTTTCAATTCTAATATTCATGGCTCCACTATTTTCTCTAAAATTGACTTAGTGAGAGCTTTTCATCAAATCCCGGTGGCCGCTCAGGATATCCCAAAGACGGCGGTGATAACGCCCTTTGGGTTATTCGAGTATCTTCGTGTGCCATACGGATTGAGGAATGCCGCCCAAACATTCCAACGTTTCATAGACACGGTACTTCGAGGCCTACCCTTTTGTTGGGTTTATATCGACGATATTCTGATAGCCAGTACTTCAGCAGAGGAGCATGAAGACCATCTCAAAGCTGTCTTCACCCGTCTAAATGAGTATGGTATCAGAATAAACGCCGATAAATGTGTCTTTGGAGTGTCCTCTTTGACATTTTTAGGCCACACTGTTACAGCAGAAGGCATAACACCTTTCGAAGACCGTGTTTCTGCAATACGTGATTTTCCATTCCCCGAAACTCAGCGAAACCTTCGACAGTTTTTGGGAATGGTTAATTTTTACCATCGGTTCATCCCACGGGCAGCCGCTTTACTTGCACCACTTTCTTCACTTATTAAGCCCAAGAAGCGAGGGTTGTCCACCAAAATTCCTTGGACGCCGGAAACTCGTGAGGCATTTATTGCCACGAAAAATGCTCTTGCGGACAGTACTCTCCTTATGCATCCAAAAGAGGACGCACCGACTCGTGTACAGGCCGATGCATCCAATTTTGCAATAGGGGGAGTGCTACAGCAGCTTCAAAACGAGCATTGGGTTCCCCTTGCATTTTTCTCTAAAAAACTCCAACCGGCTGAGACCCGGTATAGTACCTTCAGCCGTGAGCTCCTCGCCATTTACAAAGCGATCCGGCATTTTAGGTATTTCTTGGAAGGTCGGGAATTCCATGTTCTGACCGACCACAAACCGATAATTTTCGCCATTAAATCACGTCATGAACGGCATAATCCGCGTGAAGCTCGTCATATGGAGTACATCGCCCAGTTTACTTCTGATATAAGGCACATTTCAGGAGTGGACAACGATACTGCGGATGCTCTGTCACGAATTCATGTGGATTCCATCTCACCACTTACATCTTTAGATTACGAAGCTTTGGTCGAGGCTCAGGAATCAGAAAGTATTTCGCTCTCAGACGACACATCTCTCCAACTGAGACGAATTACGCTTCCGAATGTGTCCAAACCTGTTCTTTGCGACCTTTCAACAGGTTCTCCTCGTCCTTTAGTTCCACAGTCTTTTCGCAAAATTGTTTTTCTTACCTTACATTCTTTATCACATCCTGGAGTAAAGGCTTCACAAAAGTTAATTGCTTCACGTTTTGTTTGGCCTGGCATCAACTCTGATGTGAAAAATTGGACCCGTGCATGTTTTTCCTGCCAAAAACACAAGGTCCATAAACACACCAAAGCTCCTCTCGGAAAATTCCTTCCTCCTTCGGAACGTTTCGATAAGGTTCATATTGACCTTGTCGGGCCTCTTCCTCCTTCAGAGGGATTTTCTTATCTTCTCACCTGCATTGATCGCTTTACTAGGTGGCCGGAAGCTATTCCACTTCCGGATATCAAAGCCGAGACTGTTGCGAAAGCTTTTGTCTTTCATTGGATCTCGCGTTTTGGTGTGCCTTCCACCGTCACCACTGATCAAGGCAGACAGTTCGAGTCTTTTCTTTTTAAAGACCTTATGACACTCCTAGGCACTTCTCGAGTGCGCACCACCAGCTACCATCCTGTCTCGAACGGAATTATTGAACGGTTCCATCGTCAGTTAAAAGCATCCCTTGCTTGTGCAATGGAACACGAGAATTGGATTGAAGCGTTGCCATTAGTTCTCTTAGGAATTCGGTCCTCCCTTAAATCAGATCTCAACTCCACTTCTGCAGAGCTGGTTTATGGAACCACCCTTCGTCTTCCTGGTGAGTTCTTTGACAACACTAGTCCTCTTCCTGTCGATCCTAATTCCTACGTTTCTCGTCTGAAGAAATGTGCTTCCTCATGGAAGCCTACTCCGACTCGTTCTACAACAATCCATTCTTACATTCCTTCTGACCTTACTTCTTGTTCTCATGTTTTCGTTCGTATTGACTGCCATAAAAGGCCTTTTTCGCCCAAGTACGAAGGTCCCTTTCCAGTCCTGCGACGTTCACCAAAATTCTTTACTGTCCAACGACCAGGTAGAGAGGAAGTCATTTCTATTGATCGACTAAAACCTGCCTTTTTGGAATCAGAACTGTCTGATGACATTGATCTTGTTCCTCCTTCTCCAGGTGTCTTTCTTCCTGTGTCTCATACTCCGGTTCCTGAATCTACCGTTCCGGTTTCTTCTCCTTCGTTACCTCCAGTTTCAAGTCTTCCTGACGTCTTACCTTTCCCATCGGTTCCTACTTCCAGTATCCTACCTCAATCTTCCGACTCACGACTGGCGCCTCAACCTAAAAAGTCTGCCTTACGACGGATACCTCGAAGTACCCCTCTTCAGGTTTGTTTTCCGGCTCAGCCCTGCACCTTTTCGAGATATGGCAGGCCCATTCGGGCACCTCAAAGGTATCCTTTGTGATCTGTCCTCTGACCCTGCCATCATCTCTAGGGGGAGTACTGTAGGGGTTCGCCCGTCGGCACTGACTTGTTGAGGTTGTTGGTTGTGTGTTGTATTGAGGTTAATCTTATGGATCCTGTTTAGTGTTCTTTAAACTTAACTAGCTATTTTTGTTTAACTGTGATAGGTTGTAAAAGGATCCTTAGGAGCCTCCTAGGGGTCTGCCCATTCCTATTGTTTGTTTTGTTGTTGAGCCGTAACACCCTTGTTACGTTCTCCTTTGAGACCGACTCTGTCGGCAGTTCTTCTACTATACTTCATGTAGTTCTCTTTGCTTTTCCGTACACTGTTCTTGTAGTTTCTTTTAGTCTTTTTCTAACTTACCTAACTTTTTATGTACTTTACTAATTTTTCTTTTCTTCTTCCCCACAGACAAGGAATTTATAACTAACCTTTAATTTACTTTAGATATTTTTAACCATTAACAATATCCATTACCATAATTTTCATGTAATTACACCATTGGATTAGCCGAAGGAAGTGGCTCTGGTTTTTAGTCTGATTCTAGTTAACTCTAGTCTAGCTTCTTATCATTAAGCCTGTATGAGCTTGTATGTAGCCTGGATCTTAATACTCGTGGATCTCTAGATGTTAAAATATCTTAACTACAAGATATTTAATCTCAACAACCGCTTTGGATATCTTAATAATCTTAACAGTTTGGTTTGAACAATACCTAAATAATATCTTACAATAACAAATACACGTTTGCTTTATTTGTAATATTCTTGCATCAATAAGGCAAATATTACTTTATTAAGTTTCTCTTATAATTTACTATATATACATATGTTGATAATATTGAAGATTTCTTGTAACTAGAATTATATACCATAACCCTGCAAAATATTATAATATCATTATTTTTATATTTTTATTATTTATAATTTATTCTTGATTAAATGTTTTCTTAAATAATTAATAACCCAGCCTATCTGATTAAACATACAAAATATAAATACTATATTTCTCCTGTGTTACATAATATACGGTATACATTACTTATTGAAATATAATTATTAAATACATATACTTTGTTTTAAAGTCAATCACGAAGATAGAAGGTCGAGTAGACTGCTTCCTCCACCTTCTATATTGGTGACCTCTGGAGTTTATAGTTACCGTGTTGGTGACTAATTTAATTGTACTCCACATTATTATTATTATTATTATTATTTGCGGTAAAGGCTGGGCTTTCTTTTCGACATTTGTCATATTTTCCTACTGCTTTTCTTTTCTGATGCTTGTAGCGCACCTTACTCCCAATCTTGGGAAAAAAGGTAGATAAAGAAAGAAAGAAATATATATATATATATATATATATATATATATATATATATATATATAAAATACTACTCTCTATCTTTATATATATATATATATATATATATATATATATATATATATATATATATATATATATATATATATATATATATATATATATATATATATATATATATATATATATATATATATATATATATATATATATTAGGGATGTGCCGAATAGTGAAAAAGCCGAATACCGAATACCGAATATTCGGCTAAAAGTATTCGGCCGAATACCGAATATTCGGCCGAATAATCACTTCGCTATTCAGCCGAATAGTTATTTCAAAGTTCGGTCATCCATTTAGGGAAAAATAAAGAAAACTTACACTGGTCAACAAAAAAAGGTGAAATTTTCTTGGATGGACTTTTGTAGCAGATATATAGTAATTCGGAGGTGCTGATTCCATATATATTCTCGGATATGCTGTATCACATCCCGTTTTCGTGCAATCATGGATCCCTATTTTTGCATATTCCCTAGGAATGACAAAATTCATGTGCGTACTACGTAGGCTGTATAGACGTTACCTTCCGCATATATCTACAGTAGCAGCAAGTTTACTGCGGTCGATATTCGGGAAGCATGTGGTAACTTTAGTACTTCTACATGTATGGATGCCAATGACCTGGATGATGTCTATCATCCATCTGAAATACAGTCGGATGGTCCGTCATTGTTCACCCAGGGTGAACTGAACGATCTTGTATGAGAGTTGTATTTGCCGAAGTTGTCCTGAGCTGTTGGTTTCGAGGTTGCATGAAAAATGACTACTGGACCATGGCACAAGAGTAACATTTTATCGTAACAAAGAAGCAGAGCTGCGGAGGCTCTTCCAGTCAGATGGTAACCTTGTGTATTGCAGTGAAGTTGCAGGCCTACTACTCGCTATGGGACTCCCAGCATACGATGCAGGTGAGTGGCGGCTGTTTATTGACACTTCCAAGAGCAGTTTAAAGTGTGTGTTGTTACACAACGGCAACAGGTATGCTTCGGTTCCAGTAGGGTACTCAGTACGGATGAGAGAGGAGTATGCAAAAATCAAGACAGGTACATGGATGGTAAATATGCGTCGACCTCAAAATGGTAAACATTTTGCTCGGTCAGCAAGCAGGTTTCACCAAATATCCCTGCTTCCTGTGCTATTGGGACAGCCGGGCGGCAAAGGATCACTGGACCAAAAGAGAATGGCCACCGAGGGAAACATTGACGCCAGGTGACAGGAACATCGTACGTGAACCACTTGTACAGAGAGAAAACATCATCTTACCTCCACTACACATAAAACTTGGTTTGATGAAACAATTTGTGAAGGCCCTGGACCATGGTGAATGCTTCCGCTATATATGCTCAACGTTTCCTGGTCTGAGTGACGAGAAGAAAAAAAGCTGGGATATTTGATGGCCCACAAATACGGACACTCCTCCGTGTTGATGCTGCCTTTGCTACAACAATGACTGTGTTAGGGGCAAGAGTGGAGTGCTCTTTCAGATGTAGCACAGAATTTTATGGGGAACAGGAAAGCCGAGAACCACTAACATTGTACAGGAACTGCTAGATAGTTTTCATTCTCATGGATGTAGAAAGAGTATAAAGTTGCACTACTTACATTCTCACCTAAGAAAATTTCCAGGATAACCTAGGCGATGTTAGTGATGAGCAGGGTGAACGCTTCCATCAAGATCTAAAGTTCATGGAAGGACGTTACCAGGGTAAGTGGGATATCAATATGATGCGACTATTGTTGGAACTTGATGAGGGATATTCCAGGCGCTATGCACAGTAGATCGTCTACGAAGAGAAAGTTACTACCATCGTAGGTATGTTTACATTAACTAACCCCATTCCTTCTATTACATTCATTGTTGTCCCATATTACTCGTTATTCGTAGTTGTATTATATGTTTAACATATATCTATCAAAGGCATGTATCATATCATTGCGATTTGTTTCTCTCCCTTCATATATCCAATATATATATATATATATATATATATATATATATATATATATATATATATATATATATATATATATATATATATATATATATATATCTATAACTATTACTATACTACTCTATATATATATCCCAATAATTGTGAGACCCTCTTGAAAAAGGTAAAAATCATAAAATTTTACAAATCTGTGTTACAGACAATATCTCACAAATGCGATGTGATATGCAAAAACCGATTACATTTTTGGAATCAGCACATCAATAATCAATTACGAAACCCCGTCCAAGAAATTTCATGTTTACCAGTGTTATATACAAAGTAATAAAACAAAAAGTAAATAACTTTCTTACCTATAGCAAACCATTCACATATTAAAAATAATTAAATAAAAATTGAAAAGTTTCGTAGTTAATTAAAGATATTAAACTAAACTTCATTTGAATAAGCTCTAAGGATAAAATGACAGAACATTAGCAGTTCTCCATTTTCAGGGGATAACCTATTTCTTGTGGCTTCATAAATATTTCCTCCTGTTTAAATATTCTTTCCCTTTCGACTGATGACGGATGATGGTGGAGCTGAAAGGTATTTTATTGCTAGTTTTTTAAAATTCATAAAACTATTTCCAGTGTTTTTCCACCAATTGAAGGGAATATCATTGTCTTCACTGGTCAAAGTAGGCAAACTTTTATATTTGTTTATTTCTTGATGTAATTCCGTATGTAGCCTTTTACTTTTATGTACAATAATCACATCGTCAGAAGAATGGGACTTTCTTTTTTCACTCTCACTTTCTTTTCTGTATGACGATTTTGATGCCACAATTTCTTTAAAACAATCCATTAAAGAAGTGAAAATGGAACCTTCAGCTTCACTTTCCCCACTACGTGAATCATCGTCAGCAGAAGAGTCAGGAGCTAAATTTTCATGCATTTCTTTCCATGCCTCAACGACCATATTTTTTACTGATTCATCTGATTCATGTTGAAAAATTAGCTTGAATCGCAGATCTAAGAAAGTAGCTACACACAAAGATTTATCACATAGAAACTTAGAAAGTCTTTTCTACTGATTTCTTAAGCTCTTCAACGAGTGTAATTATTGAAGCTTTTGCTTTTTTGCTTTTAATAGCCTTATTTAAAAATAGATTTATTGCTAAAAATGGAAGGGATCACTTGGGCGACTGTTACTTCACGTTTAATGCTTGTTTTAGCGATGTTGTCAAATGGCTCAAGTAAATGGAATAATTTTGCCACTGAAAATCAGTCAACATTTTCTGATTGCATTCATTCAGCAGCGTATATGGATAGGGGGACTTTTTGTTCAAACAATCTTTTAAGCATATCATAAGTTCTGTTCCAGCGTGTAGAAACGTCTTGAATTAATTTATGCTGTTGACATTCAGCTGCATCTGTAAAGTTTTAAGCTTTGCAGCTGCCGTTGCTGAATGGTGAAAATGAGAGGATATGCTTCTGCAAGTAAATAAAATATCTTTAACAGACTTCTGACATAATATTGAATCGTGAATGCATAGTTGCAACATGTGAATAAAACATGAAATTGATAGCAAGCCACTCTCCCTTATACCAGCCACCATGTTTGGTCCATTATCCAGTATCACTAAATGAATTCTATTTTTAGAATATTGAGAAAAATGTCAAGGCCCTTATAGGATCTGACGAAATGACAAAGATTTTCACCATATTGGCTACAAAAATTTGGCTATATTTTTATTTTTTTTGGAATAAGTTTCTAAAATTTCAATTTTACATTGAAATAACTTTCCCTTATGTTGACGTAATTTATTGTTTATAAAGCTCAATATTCGGCCCGAATAGTTCGGCAAAAAGCCGAATACCGAATATTCGGTATTTTGGCCGAATAGGCCGAATACCGAATACTTACCGAATAGGCCGAATACCGAATACTTCCCGAATATTCGGCACATCCTTATATAATATAATAATATATATATATATATATATATATATATATATATATATATATATATATACTATATATATATATATATATATATATATATACCTATATATATATATATATATATATATATATATATATATATATATATATATATATATATATATGCTGCTACTATGCTGCTATATATATATATATTCCTTTTGTTTTTAGGATGTTCGATTAGAAATGCCATTACTTCTTGAACTGATTCCAATGCAGTTTCAGAACAGTTTGCTTCAGATTGTTAAAACAAAAGAACATGCAAAACTTAGCCAGTTGTCTTCATCTATCACTGCATCTTTTTCGGGTCAGAAAACCCAGTCTAGTTATTCATATTCTGCAAGTGAGTTTAATGTTAATTATATTGGTAATTTTCAAGTGATTACACTCTTTTCCAATAAAATGTGGTAGTTAATATCTTGCCTGATTCTATTGGATTAATCTAAATATATTTGAATTCTCACATTTTAATTTTCTTGATATTTTTTTAGTAATAGTTGCCTAAGAATGATTTATATATTACTCTGATAAGCATTGAGAATTAAACTGAATAACATCAAAATTTACTCAGCCCTTGAATAATTTATGAAGGTAGATGTTTATAAAAAATAGTTTTAGATAGGGTATTTTCGTCAATAAAGTTCCGAGCCACAACCAACATGAGGATGTGGTGACCTAAACTGAGCTGGTAGTTCTGTGTATGACTTTTAAGAGTTGCAGAGATCTATTTGGAGGACAGATAAAACCATTGGCGTAACAGAAATTATTTAGTGCTATCAAGTACCGTAAGATGGCCGTAACCTACATCGTTCTAGAGTTATAATGCACTATAAAAACTTCATTTTTATCTACCGAATGAAAGTAATAAACTTAAGTTGCATGAACCCATAAATTTACCATGTATGATCATAAAAATTATCCGGCCAACGTTCACAAGAGAACTAAAAAACCATGAAAGACTTTAATTGTTATCATATTTATCCGAGCGAGTATTTGAACTTGCATGAGTCGTATATTCCAGAGTATGAGAGTAAGGGTATATCAATTTTTTTGTACACTTTATAGAGACAAATTTCCATGTATGCCCACTCCCATATTAGTATTTTGTTTACCCTTGTTCTTGTCTTCCATCTCTCAGGAAGAACTTTCGAAAGACTTATATTTGCCCCACCAAGTTTTTCTCGTGATCAGCGCAAAAAACTGTTGGGCCAACCAAATATTAATACTACAATAGAATATGTCTATATCTTGTAAAGGTACATCAGCCAGTGAAAATATTCTTATTGCAATCGACGTAAATATTAAAAAAGTTACACAACACCAACTTTTCTATTATTTAAAAATTTTTTTTTGCGAGTTCTGTTTTACCGCAAAAATATTGTATGATAATTTTTTTATTTTGTTGTTCAAACCAATACGAAACTTTCAGATCCCATAATACTAGGCAAGATTTACATTTTTTGTGTTTAGAGTAGAACTGTTTGTAACGCAACGGGGTTTGCCGCGCGAGAGAGAGACTTTATACTGAATATTTAGATAATATTTCCGCATCCAAAGGCAACGGTCTCTCGATAACACACACACAGTTTATGTTAAACAAAAATGCGTAATTCGATAATTTTATCCTGCCCAACTATACTTACTGCTGCCCGCCCTTCCGAACAGTTTTTCGTGTTTCACGCCACGCATGAATATAAGACGCTTAATAAAATAAAGTTATCGTGAATTCCTCTTCATTTATACAATAATATCATAATCATTGACATACCTCACTTTCCTCTCTCTACTCATTACCGCCCTGTTACTTGGTTTGAATAATAAGATTCCTGGTGTATTTGTTAGTCATGTTGGGCAAATATACACCCCAGGACCCGAATTCGAAGAGCATCAGCAAATTTTCCATTAAATTCCTAGCATAGACCAACGTGTTAAAAACCTACAAAGCATAAGAATGAGTGATTAACAACTTTTCGACCCCCAAAGTTAGGAACCGACCACTCCGCGCATCCTGCGTCCCAGCCTTAGAAGAGATATAAAAGTCGCTTCAAACAACTTCGATCGCCAAATTGGTGATCAATAACAAATCTTTTGCAAAAATTGTAACATTGATGATGGAAGACGAGCTGTTGGAGAAGAAGATTCGGATTCAGATATACAGCTATGAATGCTAACTCGTAATACCAGAGAGTATTATACTACGTAATAATTAATCCTACATATGATCCGAATATGTAGTTAACCGAACTATCAATAGTCCCCAAGATCGATGATCTAACCTGGCAAGCGCTATTTTTGCTAACAGTAGGGAAATTAAGTACCGCCTATATCGGAGAAATTCAAAACTAATTTTTGACATTGTAAAATGTCGCTAGAAAAAAAATCAACTCCAACCGACATGAGGAAACTTTTTTAACAAATCAACTGACTTGCGTGATCGGAACCGCGTGATATTTAGTTATCATTTCTTCTTCTTTTCAAAGAGGTGGCCCGTTTAGATATAATCCTGGACGACGATATATATCGAGACGCGGGCGGGAGGACCGAGGCAAATGGAGGCCATCGCTTTCACTCAATTTTTTTTCGAGCTCATTCGCACGCCGACCAGAACTACGCCGCGACTAATCGCATCGAATGTTAAATGATCTAAAGACGAACCGAAAGCGAGCGATTTAGGCATAGACAGAAGTCTTCGAGCCAGCGGCCGTTATTCCTCCGTGGGCTGCCATACTCCCACCTATGGCGCTCCGTTGCTGATATGACTCACTATGTGGCATAACTCACCCCACCACCGCTGCTCCGATAGTGAACAATCCAGCAGACCGAGACACTCACGCACCGCACTTTACAAAGTATTTTCGAAATAGTGGACCAAGCGAAGGACTGTAATCTCGTAAGAGTTATGATGTTCAGAGACCACGGAGTTATCCAATTTTCGAAGTGTCAAATATGAGCATTATTGAACGTTACCGACTGCATGAACACGACAATAATTCCATTTAAAGATTACTCCGGACGAGGAGTACCGGAGACGCGAAGCACGGATAGACAATGAAAGGTAAAGGAGTAGATAAAATACGCACATAAAACCCAAAAGGCGGTATTCAACGGTTCCAATCGACGTGGGATCGCGCGCCGCAAGAAAGAGCTTTCATTTTAAGGATGATTATGACGCTCTGAACAAAAGAAAAAACGGAGCGTATGGAAATAGAAACGGATTGGACGAAAGGAGAAGCGATTCGATCGTTCATCGCGATAGTGAGCAGCACGTCCTTAAGGAACCGATGATTCCGTCTGTTAAAGCACCTCCCGGGATGACCTCAAACTGTAACGCCTGATAACGTGAAATACTGAAAAATTCTTGTTTAAAATTGTTTATTGTCCATCCATCCAGTTCGAGATATCAAGTGTGAAGTCACTGCTGTTTGAGCGTTTACATTTCAGCTAGCAAACATCCATCAATTTTTTTTTTGAAGCGCGAGTTAGACAATAAAAGCCCCGATTAATAAAGTTGTTCTTCCTTTAAGAACGACAAATTAGGCTGTCTTCATTAATGGGATGTGCCGTCCATCTTTATCCAAGAGATATAAAATAGGCATAAGCCACGGATCTGAGTATACCCATCAATCGAGAGCGCCAACCGCGGGAACAGAGGTTGGTTTTAATAAAAGAACGAATGTGTTTACTATACATAAACACCAATGGCCCAATCGTAGTGATCTGGACAACATTTATATAAAAAACTATTATATAGCATGCAAGTAAAAATATGGAACGAAATAAAAGTTCTCTAAAATTTGTACATTTTGGATGCGTATACCTAATTTAACCCACATATTACAAGAATCGGCATTAACATTATAATAATAAAATTCGAAAAAATTATTCAATATACTTACATACACAATAAAAAATATAACAATACAATTCTGACAGTCCTTTGCCCCATGAAAAATAGTTTCGGTGACACGATATGGCGAGCATATTTCGCCATCGCTTAGATGCGCCGTTCTGCTTGGATTCGTGTAAACTATGCCACGCGTGGCATATGGGTCGATACAGATTCCTTTGAATCGTTAGGAATCTTGTGGTAGTAATGCGAGATTTTCTAGAAGCCACTCGGGACACTACTTCCGACGTGCTATATGGCGTGCCAATCGGCTAGCTTCCACTACCCAATAATTCCTTCCAGGATGGCCCGTAGCGAATAAATATATTTCCATCAACCACTTCCTCTCTCTAGCGCGACGCCCAGCCAGCCCTCTGTGCTGCCCTAACATTTAGCGTTGTTTGAATCTTCTCAATGAATATTGGCAGCAGTTTCGCCACTAATATCCTCTCACTTACCATTTTCGACGATCCGATGAACCGCCTGGGTGAGTTTAACCAATACCGGTACAGAAATCGCGCGCGGTTGTGATCCCTTCTATACTCCTCCGTAAGGATCAGCTCCAGTTTGCTCTGCTGGTGCGGCTCCTTGCTGCGCGTGTCCCGTTGTTGTGTGGTCTGCTGAGGGGGTGCGCTAGCGATCCTGTGCGATGCTGTTCGTATGATAGGCGTTGATGATAAGTACTACAGAGTGAAGAGTTTGTGTGCGAGAGGAGAGGCTGTCAGCTATGGGGCGTGACCGTGGGGTTGGTTCTTGGTGTGGGGGTGGGGGTCTGGGGTGGGTCTGTGTTGGTGTTTCGGTTGGTGGGGTGGGCGTGCGCGCGCGTGATTTTGAGAGAGTGTGTGTGTGGACATAAGGTGTCTAGCTATTGGGGCAAACCTCTGAGGAACATGATTTCGACCGCGCCAGGAGTATATCATTGAAAGATCGACAGTGAAGGGCTCAGCGATTGTCAGAAAAGAAGCTCAGCTGTATCAGAATTTGGATAGCTGATGCGGTCTATTCGACGATGGTTTGCCTTTCGAGACCTCGGAATTGGGTGATTAAGCACGGCCCGATGCCAGCTGCGTCGTCCTTCAGTGTTACGGTGGGATGGGGATGGCTCGATTTTTTAAAGACAATTACTACTTTTAAGGAAAATCAGACTCAGGTGTCGTTGAGCGCTGCTATTACTTTATACTACCTCGTCCATTTTTCCATTGAGCGCGTTTCAGTGAGCTGACCAGATTCCTTTTCCTTACTAACTACGGTTTATTCATTTGTATCTCAGAGTCACTTCACAGAGAGGAAGAAGCTTGACTCGTTCCTTACGAAGAAATAGTCGAGGTTGTAAACATTAGCCGATACGACCGTGCTAGAGCAAAGCATTCGATGCCCCATGGAGGAACCTAAGTCGACGGCACTCTTTTATCTCGCTTGAACAAGTTTTGTTTCTTCTTCCAACATTTGTATTTTAATGATTAGTAAGCTGATCGACCCTTGATCTTCCCAACGTCAAACTCTTATCTTTTTTTCCTGAATGCCTCATTCCTGCCATCGAAACCAGGTTCGTGGGGTGTGCCCGGTCAAGATTGTGAAATCCCCACAGGACGCTGTGTTAATTGACGGGGTCGCGGGAGAGGGACCGCCGGTGATCCGCAGTTGGTTGAGCCTAACGCAGTAGATCAGTCATGTATCCGTAGTGGCTATACACTCTAGCCAACGGCGAACGCTTGCACATGACGATCCGTGCGTTATAAATGGCAGAGGCGTGCGACCAGAAACACGCAAGTGGAGAACACGCAAGTCCAGAGGCTCGGCGTCTGAGTACCATCGATTCTGGGCCAGCGGCACAGCGCTGACCGGCCATAGATCTATCGAGCGAGGGAGGCAATAACCATATGAGCCGTGGATTCCGAACCCTACTTCTCAAGATGAAAGAATAACGTGACAGACCCAACACCCCATATGATTCCGCGAAACAATAGCTATACACGCAGCGTACGGTAGTTCTGGAACGACAGAACTTCGTCCCGCCGTCCCGTGTACCCTGCTATCTTCGCCGACTGAGTCAGCTTTCCTCCTCTTGCATCAGCCGCACCCACCGAACATAACACCTGTTTAGGGCAAAAGGACACTACGGTCACACTGGCACACATCACGCCCTCGCCACTATGGACATGACGAAACGGCTAATCAAAGCGCTCAAAAACGAGTGTAAATTCTTTATCAGAACCAAAACAAGTACAGAAGATTCGGGCCGTCTTATCTTCAGCCATACAGGCTCGAAAAAGGCAACATCGTCCGGAAAGACCGCTCAACGATTTACAGCGAGCCTTTCGACACTGCCTTCAACTGTCGTCTTTTCAAAGATCCCGCGCTGGTCGAAACATGTTCCCTCAGAGGGCCCCAATAAGTGGCTTTGTAAAAATTTTACAGCAGGCACGAGTCGGACAGCAGCAGCAGGCAGAGAGGATATTCGCCTCTAACGACTAAATTCATACAATTATTCAAAAAGACCTTCAACTAGCGCTAAGAGTAGTGGACGAAATTACGCAGCAGGAGCCAAGCGAGCACGACAGAGCAAACTGGGAGCGATCCTTACAGGATAGAGAGATCACGCGCGTCGATTCCTCCGGTCGTGGAAAACCGACCCACGTACATCGTGAAAATAATAATGCATGGATGTTCGGCGAACTGAATATATAAGAAAATCAAAAGCAAAAATGTTGGCAGAAGGAGGGTGGCGGCGGTGGAGCCAGAAGAATATCCGACGGCCACCTGGAAGAATATTGGGGTTATAGCACGTCGAAGAGTGCCGGTGCTGAATCGATTTTACACCAAGATTCCCGTCAAAGAAGTTCGCCTCATGGCGGTGCGAAGTTACACGAGGTCGCAGACCCGCATCTAAGAGAATCGCACGAAACTATTTCAAAACTGTAGGAATTGTTTGTTAATTTTTTTATTGTGTATGTAAATATTTGAATAATTTACGAATTTATATTTATTTTAATGCCGATTTTAATTTGTAAATTATATACGCATCCAAATACAAATTTGACTTTTATTTCGATTCATATTTTGTAACAATTTTTTAATAAATTTCCAGATACTCGATTCGCATTTTATTAGACCATTTCCATTTTTAACCAACCCTGTTCCCGCGGTTGGTTGTTGATGTATCAGACAGTTTTGGTATTATTTTATATCTATTGGAAAAAATGAAATAATAAACAATTTGTTTAAAACAACTTTATTAATCGGTTATTCTACTCGCCTTCAAAAAAAATTGAGATGTTTTAGTGAAATGTAAACCTCAACAGATGAAATATACCTCGCTTTGATGATGGTAAAATAAAAGAATTTTAGTATTCCACGTCCGTTTACGTTTGACATCCCGGAAGTGTCTTTAAAGACGACTCGTTCCTTAAGGGGACGTTGCGCGCAGCAACGAGAAACGACGAATCGCTTCTCCTTTCGTCCAATCCGGTTTTATTTCCATACGCTCCGTTTTTTCTTTTGTTCAGAGCGTCATAATCATCCTTAAAATGAAAGCTCTTTCTGCGGCGCGCGATCCCCACGCGTTGAACCGTTGATACCCTTTCGGGTTTTCTGGATTTTCTTCCACTTTCTATATCCGTTGCGTCCTCGGTAATTTTAAGGATTATTTATTCTTTTCATGCCGATAAATTATATTTGACACCGAAAAGAAAATTCTTTGACATCATAACTCTTAAAATATTCCGTCTTCCTTTCCACTATTTCAAAAACTTTGTAAATCTGGCGAGAGTCTCGTCGCTGATGCTTATATCGGGCGAGCGGTGGTGGGGCTGGTTGACACTACCATAGAGACGGACGCCATTCTATGGCAGCCACGGGGGAATAACGGCGGCTCGAGACCTTCCATCCTAATCGTGTTTCGGTTCGTCTTTATCATTAATCGTCGATAGTCGGCGTCGTCGCGATGAGCGAGATTGAGAAAGCGATGAAAATTTTCCTCTTCTCCAGCCGTCGATTATTCGTCGTCAATTTTTATCAACGGGACCTCTCGAAAAGAAGAAGAAATTACTAAATATCACGCGCCGATCACGCAATCAGTTATTTGTTAAAAGTTTCCTCATGTCGTTAGTGATTTTTTTCTAGCGACATTTTTTACAATGTCAAAAATTATTTTTTGGAATTTTCGAATTAGGGTACTAATTTATATTAGCAAAAAGGTTGCATAGATCATCGATTTGGCTATTGAAGTTTGTACTCATTTCAGTCATATTCGATGCTTCTATATTTATCTAATATAATTCATACATCATACTGAATAGTTTGAATCGACATCTTCTGTCTCCATCCAGCTCGTCTTCATCACATCATGTGCAGCTTTAGTAAAGATTTTATAGATACAATTGGATAATAACGACTCTAATATCATATATAATATATATAAATATTAGTATAATATTCCATGAGCTAGACGATTAATAGTTAATGCTAAATTGTAATATAATCACTTATACTGACTAAGTATGGTTAATAGCTAAGTATCGGTCATATATTGTTATAATGATTCTGAAAAAAACTCGTAACATGTGTTAAAAAAAAGACATTGCGGTTGTTTGAGATAAACCAACTAACATTGTTTTTTTTTTTTTTTTTTTGGGTTTTATGCTTAGTTTTGGGTTATGAGCTTTTTATTGGTTTAATCGATTTTAATAAGCAAAAATCACTATGAAACTGTTATACAAGGGAAACATTACATCATATTGCAATAATCCTACATATTTAATCGTCCAGAATCAAATATATCTTCCAATGCTGCCTAACTTTGCAAATTGGTCAATTGATAAAACCTGGGTAAAATCTGTATTAACAAACTTTACTAGGACTTATTCTCTGAGTTTTTACATAATCAAAAGCTGTAAATTAGAGGTGTAATAATTATGCTCATAACTTTGCCAGTAATTCCACTTTGGTAATTGACTGATGCTAGAAGGATGAACAATATATCAAGTAACCTCTAATATGTTTCTTATTCCCAATTGGTTTAGATATAATACAGCTTGTATTCGTTCATTATTTATTAGATATTATATACTATATTACTTAGTAAATATCTATATATATATTTAACTATACATTACTATATATATAATAATAATAGTCATATTTACTAGTAATATAATATAATATATAATTATATTTTGTACATGTATATATATATCTACTATTATCATATAGTATATATTAAAATAATTTATATATAAATTTCTTCATAATATATTTATGCACGATGATCAGAAGTTGTCTAGTCAGAACAGAAACACATTTTATATCTCGTAAGTTGGGAGTTTTTGCCGCTGATATGAGGAAGTCTTCCTAACTTTGAGGGTAGTAATCATCAATTCTTGAATTTTAAGGTTTTAAACACTTTCTAGTGTAACGGACATTTATGGCTCTTAATATATGTCATCGTCGAATTGGTCTGGTTATTATCTCACATGGTTCACATACAATACATAATTTTATTATTACACAAGATCGCTCATAACATTGAAAACAGTCGGCGATTCCTTTTACGGTTCACTATCATACATAAGTAATTAAGTAACACGACAATTACATCCAATCTATGCTAGCGTATTAGGCATAATAGCTAATGAATATAAAACCAAATGAGGGGATTGGGGGGTAATTCTCCAATTTTGAATATGTCATACATGAAACAATCACCGATGATAATTTTTTATTATATATCAATAACGATCAAACAGAAACTTTCGGAGTAAGTCTCGTTGCGTGGGGAAAATGACATAATCTTTGTTTAAATTTAAATTTTTAGTATCTAAAAACGGATTTGCCTCTGTGCATGGGAAATTATATCTAAATTTTCAAAAGTTTCCCCATATGCAGTGGCAACCCCTTGGGTTTACAAAACATTTATCTAACATAAAAAATGCAAGTTATTGCTTAGTATTATAATGAGAAAAAAGAAAAAGGATTAAAACAAATAAATAGTAATTACATCAATAAATATTTTAGTAGAAAAAAGAAAAAATTTTTTTTTTTTAATACAATATGAACAGGTGGCGTGTAACTTTTTTAATATTTAGTGTCGGTTGCAATGAAATTTTTACAGCTTGTGTACCTCTACAAGATAGATTTGACTTTCAATTCTTTACTATATAATTCAGACTTACACTAATAATAATTCTGGTATGAATCTCATACATACAAGATTTTGACGCGAGAGAGGGTAGGTACACGGTGGCGCTAGAGAAACAGTTTGAAAACTTCCGAAAAGTTTGCCCATAATTACACTATACAAAAATCGTGATTGAGCAGGCATACAAAAATTATTCTCTAAAGCAAAAAAGTGTCTAACCTTATCCCAATTATTACTAAACGCTCGGCAAATTTCAAAATAATGAGAATTAAATAAGGTTTTAATATTTGATAGATTTTTTAATGTAGCAAGCCACATTTTTTTTTTAATGATCTGACTATGTTTTACTAAAGTTTGTTATTTCATTAGACTGACGAAAATACATATGGCATTTATACACTCGAACGATATCAACATCGGGGTAAGTTTATTAAGAGAAAATAATTTTTCTGATAGCGCGCAATGGTTTTTCTGCTAACTTTGCAGGGAAAAACCTTTAAAAAATTTATATAGAGTTTTCTCCATGAACAGCTCCGGCAAAAGGCGTTTGTATACACAATAAAAATTTACCTTAAACAATATGTGCATCTCTTTCTAATTATACATGCTCTGAAGTTTCGTATTAATCAGATATATAATAAAAAAGTTATGCGATTTTTCTTTTTATTGCAAAAAAAAAAAAAGAACAAAAAGAAAAATTCAAATAATTGATAGAATATAACTTTTTTACTATTCATGCTGCATTAGAATTAAATTTTTAACACTTGTAAAAATTGGCGAGATTCCCTATTTTTCTTTTCATTTATTATAATTTTTGTTGTATAATCAATGCTCACTCTCACAGTTTCTACTTCTAGACTATATTTTAACTAAAAAAAAAAACTTTTTACATTGAGCTGCTATTTCGGCGTATCTAT
Organism: Trachelipus rathkii; assembly: GCA_015478945.1. Taxonomy (NCBI): domain Eukaryota; kingdom Metazoa; phylum Arthropoda; class Malacostraca; order Isopoda; family Trachelipodidae; genus Trachelipus; species Trachelipus rathkii. The sequence goes on from JABUQX010023656.1 coordinate 33,050, forward strand.
AAAAAAAATTCAACGTCCTTTTTAAACTTTACTTTATTTGTTTTTTTCAATTTGTATATTTTATATATTTTTCTGTAAAATCATCGCAAATATTAAATTTTTTTGGTATATTTATTTACGATCTTGATAAATTTTTAAAGAGTTTTATGGAGAAAAAAAAGTTGAGATTTAGAAAAAAAAAATCAAAATATACAGGGGAACAAATATGTCTATAATACTGGGAAATTTATTCTCATGTCCTTAACTTTATAGTTAATACGATCTATAAAAAAATAATTTTCCGCTTTACGTCATACCAAACGCATACTTAATATCATGCGCTTGATTGGCGGCAATCCAAATATGTTAAAAGTACCTTCAGTCAAAATATTAGAACAAGATCCGCATTGAAAAGATAATAACGATACATTTTTGTACTGTTACAATGATGTACGTATTGCCAGATACTGTCAATTCCTTTGAATTAATATGTCTTGATTAAGAGGAATACAGAAGTAATTAAATTACGTGAAACTAATCATCTGTTTATTGGGAAGAAATTCAAAGAAAATTCTAAAACGCCTTTTTTGCCATATGTTAATTAAAACAAATATTAAATCAGCAAATCTTTCTCTTTCGAATGGTGTATAATTTATTCCAAAAATTATATTAGTTGTTGGCGCATACATAACGCGCAACGTCCCTTAATGACGTATCTGATTGATGCTCTTTCTTCTCGCTTACGTTGACAAACTTTTTTTTTCGATTTTACTTCTTCTCGTTTGTCCGAATAATGGTTCGGTCTGGCATCGCGAACGAATCTTAAAGAAAGAAGGGAGGGAAAAGGCCCGATCCAAAGCTCGACCCACCCTCTTCTTTTGGTCGCGTGTTTAATATATACAATACTATATATATACTAATATCAATAAAGTATAGTTATATCGTATATAATATATAGGTTATCTATCTCATCTAATCGTCTGTTTTCGTTACCGAAGATGGTGAAGAAAGGAGAACCGGAAAGATTAATAAATAATGCGAAGATTTTAATCTGTTTCATTAATTAATCAGCCTAGGGCAGTCTAGCAAATACCATGCTTATATAGAGAACCACATTAACACTCTTTTCGTGAACTAACTTATTTAGGTCACACGAATAGAGAGAGAGGAATAGTATTGTCATTCCCATCAAAGCTATTCATTTACGTCATATACATATTACAGATATATTAGAGGTATAAAAAAAAATCAGCTAGATACTAAGAAAATGCGTTTCTTAATCATACCTTGTCATCGTACTTAACCAACTATTCTCATTAAAAAAAAAATATAATAAAATAATTAAACCATTTTCACCATTTCCAACCTCTACATTCACAATCACTCTATAACAAGATTATTATATATTATAACATAATGTAGTAAACTTCTTAAAATTTTTTTAACTATCTTCCACTTTTAAGCATCTTCCGGAGAATAGAACAAAAAAATAAATTGGTTGATGATATTATAGAATAACGATTAATTATTTATATAAGATATTTACCATGAAAAATAAAATTTATTAATCATATCGATATTTAATTATTCAAAAACCTGTTTTACGCTCCACTTTTTACTTTTCGCAATATTTTTATTCCAGTTTTCTTTACAGACGCATTAATTATACAAGACTAGCATACTGATAATAAGTAATAAGGTAATTAGGCAGTCTGCAATCGAAGTGATCATTCTTTTATGCGATTTATCGAAACGGATAGGAAGAGTTTTTCCGTATATTTATTTCAATTGTTTTAATAAGGCGCATGTTCTTTTTTCTACCGCTTATATATAAAGATTCGAGGCATTTATAGCTACTTTTGCAATCATTTTTAGTTTCAGTTTTCTTTACGCTTTATCGGTTTCTGACCGTATGCAAAACGCGCTGGATGCAGAAAAAAACATTTGGTGTTTTCGATAAAGATCTACAATTCCATCTCAGCTTCAGATTTTCCCGGTAAGCTATTGGAGTTATAATATGCAGAAACCCGAACCTATTGAAAACCGAACGCTCTCGCCTTGCCATACAGCATCGACGTTGGCGAGTTCTATTTACTCGAGGCAGCGGTTGGTTCTCACTTCTAGCTTTCATTCTCTCAACTAAAATTTTTTTTTCAAATACACTGCCTGAGTTGTCCGAATGGAACCTGGTCACGAGATCCATCTACGAGCAATTTTGATTAAAATAAATAATTCTGACATTTTTTTTTTTTTTCTTTTTTTTTAAAAAAAATAGACAAAATTTATGTTTAGATTTTTTTTTTCACCTAAACTATAGTCTGACATTAGTTCCCGATTAAATTAATTATCAGCACTTGGATTGTCTTTAGAGAACATAAGAGGACAAGGGTCCGATAACGGATCCAATATGATAATTCTAATAAATCTTTATGTCACTTATATAACATTTAAAATTTTGTACTATTTATATTATTCTTTTATCATTTATTTGCTTTATTTTAAGTTAGTTATTCTTTTAATTTCTACGGAATTTTTAAATTCACAAGGTAACGTTCCTTTAGTGCGATTTTTATTATGCTATTTGGCACAAATTTGATCTTCTTGTTCCCTTGTACTTACAAGCTTTAGATCGGAAATTTCGGAAGTGAAAGATGCATATTATTCGACAAAGGCTTAATATTTTAACTCGTATGAACACTAACATTTGAAATTTAAAGTATGTTGTAAGAACTTTTAGACCTTCGACTTAGCCTTAGACCTTCGACGTTAGCAACTATAAGCCTTCTGACGTAATCATACTTGTAGACCGTCGAGCTTAATAACTGGAACCGGTTCTGACTGGTAGCACTTTAGGACGATTCGAAACGACTAAACATATTATAACCTAGACCATTCCGCTGTAGCACTTAAACCTTCGACTTAGCGTTTAAACCTTCGACTTATTATTTCATTGTACTCTTTATGGCCTTTTCGAAGAAAAAAATAAACTTAACACACAAAAATAAAAAATTTTTTTTTTCCAATTTTTTAGATAATGCTCATCTTAACACGACCTGATTCCACGAATGTTATTAGTTTTCTTTCACGCCCATGTAGTATTCCTTATCGTAGGTCCCTTTTCTTGCTACTGCTTTCTTTGCACTTACGATCCTTCGAACTTATAATCTCTGCACTGTTCCGTTCGTTTGTTTGTTTGAATAACTAATATAAAGCGCTGAAAAAGGCAGGAATTACTAAGTGGCAATTCCGAAAAAAAATAATTGCGACTTAAGAAACTATTCTTTTGCCGAAAGATTGATTTATCTCCTGTGAATTTTTTATGATTTTCACAGAGAAACTTAGAAACACTTTGACTTATAATCAGTTCCCGTTGACGAACGTCCACTATAATGG
>JABUQX010023657.1:0-35000 GCA_015478945.1 Trachelipus rathkii
CATGATATATGTGTCTCAGCACTCTATCGCAAAATTTACAAATTTGTAACCTTAAAATATCGATTTAGATATCTAAATAATATATATATACATTCCTGAAGTTCAATAACATACTGTTTTTGCATGCCGCAATTTTTATATTAATCATACCTATGATCTTATATCCGTAAGGAAATGTGTTATATAATAGTAATATATTATATATGAAAAAACAATGGATATTATTAAAATCTATTAGTATATGTTAATACAATAATTTTCAGTCATTATTTAAATTAGCGATCCCCCGTAAATTACCATGATCACAGAATATTTCAGTAGTTGAAGAGTGATAACCGTAGTATAGAGATAGGGTACTTTATAATATTATAGATACCAAGCGGAGAATATGAAAGATAGAACACATGAGTAATTAACGTGAGATAATAGTAATATTCCATGTACCATATTATTGAGTGACAATAGATAAACCGCTATCAATGGTAAGCAGCAAAAACTACGTAAAACATGGAGTACTTATTAAATGTTGTCAAATTTACAATAATCTAACCCAACTTAATTAAGACACTTGATTAGCATAGAAATATATATAGGTATATATCTATTGGATATAAAAAAATTATGTCGGTGCAACAGGTAGAACAGGTTAGGAGAAGAAATATATGTAGCTAGATGCTCAAAAATAGAGGAATTAATTAAAGCTGTGATTGAGGCCTGGGAAAATATGGAATTAGCAAATAAATCTTCAACCTATAAACGTATTGCTTATGGCATAGAAAAAATGAGTTTCAAAAGTAGAAATGAATCTAATGATAATGGCCAAGAAACTAGCAAACCAACTATTTTTTCAATATTTAGAAATTCCCTTATCGATTTGAGTCATCCGCAATAAGATATTCATGACTCGACGTGTTAGCACCACTGAATAATAATGAAGTAGTAAAACGGAGGTACTAATAATTTAAGCGAAATAAGTAGGGTCATTGACATTGTGAAAATACACTGGTAGAGATTTATATATAGGATATATATACCTATACTTGAATACAAAGACAGAATTTGTAAACATACTACTCATATACAAACAGGGATAAGAAGTGAGATAAATATAGCAAGTATGCGGCTCAAGAAGAGCAAGAATCTATGAGGATGGAAAGGGAGGAATGAGATATAGTATATTGTGACCGGACTACGTAAAGAGGTATAGGACCTAATGGCGATAGGACAACAGACAGTAATTGATATGATATACGCTATAAGCAACAGCAAGCTTAGCATGTAATATAGTCACACAGGTAGTAGGACAATATGAGTTACTCAGGAGAAATAGCGCCCTCTATCAATTAGGAAACACTTTGACAGATATAAGAAGGAAAAAAATCTGTTGGATACAAATTTCAGTATTATTAAGGATATTTCAGCAGATAAAATACCGCGTTATATAGCCGATTTAATACGAAGTGGATAAGTGTGAGACCAGAAAAGATAGGAGTGAAGAGGCAAGATACTCTTCATGCATTAGACTAGTCGACACTAGCAAATTCTAAAGGTGTCTAGCCGAGATGTAGTGGCAGCTGCCGCAATAGGGCACTAAATCGTGAAAGCTCCGGCGCTCGAGAGTCTAGCAGTAGGTGATATCCGTACGATAGAATAAGGCATGAGAGTATATACTACATCTAACACAGTACAACACCGCAAAACTGCATAAACTAAGATGGAAACTCTGCGTCTGTTCTAGTCTGACCGGCTACAACCACGAAATTGTTAACCGCAATAGATTCATAGACTCTCAAAGCACCGCCGTAGTGTAGAAGAATCGCAAATAAGGGTGTTGCCATAGCTGAAGCGGTACGCTCATATAATAAGGCAATAAAAAGCTCACTAATTATATTAGGCGCGTATATTATTAGGCTATCATAATATGAGTCGATGATAAGAGGCTTATCGGATATTAATTAAATATGAGTCTAAGCTTAACTAGCACGTGACGTCAGAACCTTGCCTCACAAGGATTGTAGAGAAGTATAGCAGCCGGGTATGCTTGGTGACACGTTTAACCAATAGCGAAATATTGGATACGAGGTTAGTTCGACTTAGGTTGTGTAGAATATGAAAATTGTCATTGAGAGAATAAGCCTTCCTTTGCCTAAACGAGTTATAACCCTAACCACGACCGCCGTTATAATGCTAGACCAGTTAGATATCTGGAGACCGGGCTAAATTAGCCAATGTCCTATGTACGATGGCATCTGTAGATAGCACCGAGTATATAATTAGAACACAACCCTCCCGTTAATTGGAGGTAACGAGTGGGAAAGAGTGACGTAGTTGGAGTAGCTACGATTAGAAGAAGTAGAGTGCTAGGATGCTTCTTTCTACGAGTTATGTACCCTACCCCCCTTTTCTAAGTCACGGGATAGAGCATGTCCTACTCATACGGAATTACACCCGGATATATAGTGCCTACCCCTAGGGTTATTGGATACAGGTGAGTCGATTGAGTGATTATAGAAATGCAATAAGGATGCATTCTTCTATTGAGATATTACCCTAACCCCCCTTTTCTGCCTTAATCTGACATGACAATGTATCCTACAGTCGTATAAACACCCTCGGTAATACGTGATCATAAACTCGCTTTGAGGTTATTTAAGATGGGAGCTAATTCTGGAGGAGAGTGAACTTGTTGGAGTATATATTAAAGAATAGTTTGCTGACAGTTGGTTCCTTCTATCAGCCCTATTTACTCCCTTAACCCCAACCTTTCTAACGCTCTTCAATATCCTACGTGCTAATATTGCGTTATAGCGTGTAACAAGTAAACAAATTTCGGATATTGAGAATCTTTTTATTAGTAAAAATAATATGACGACAACTAGCTACAGAATTCGGAATATAATACCCTGTGAGGTTTATCACAGCCGAGATAGCGATTCACTACCGCTATACTAACAATGATTAGGTATTTTTAGGAATATTACCCATAAACCCCCTTGTGCAATGGGCTTAATAAGTTGCAGTATTGATCTCAAACAATTTTTCAATGTAGGTTGAGCATGCAATTGGAGTAGTTACAGAAATAGTAGTGTGCAAAACAAATATATATCTTGTCAAAACATATTATGGAGATTATATAATTATATGCAATTGAGCATTTTTTTTTGCATGACCTAATCATGGTTTAATATGTTTTATGCTAGATATTTTTAGACATTGATTATTGATGAATGGGTTCTAAGATGATTTTTAATTAATGGTTTGTTTTTCGGGCGCGTCGAGCATAAAGAGCCGATTCCTATTTCTGGTTACAGAGACTTGAGGCGAGCTGTAGTAATGAAGGAAATCAAAACCGTCGGAGAGGCTCTGGCGACACCGGCACCACCAGCAGATGTTTCCGACGTCAGCTTATCAATTCTTTTTCGCTTTTGCCGTTCTCGAATTATTAGTATCATATTATATTATATCATTTCAATGTTACTACAGCTATTATTATTTTTATTCTTTCTTATGGTACTATCACATTTCGAACGTCCTATGTTAGACTATTCACAGCCCACGCTATAACTATGTCTTCGCATGGTATTAATGTTAATTATTATTAATAGTATATATTAATTATAATTTATATAATTATTATAATTATTATATTAATTTAATTTATATATAAGTATATTTTAAGTTATTATAATATTATATTTATTATAATTTTTATATTATTATTATATATATTAATTTTATATTATATTTATTATTATTATATTATTAGATATTATTTATATTAAATTATATTATTATATATAATGAGAGAGAGAGAGATAAGGAAAGAGAGAGATATGTAAGAGAATGAGTTACTTCCGATAATTTAACTATTACCATCATCCTATACGGGATTGATATGGAGTAGCGAGGAGCCTTATCATTGACAGTGTATATACCCCAAGTCTAATATTGATATAGCGAGGAGTATGCCTCACCGTTATATCACCTTATAGGTAGCTTAGCCACGGCTTTTTGAATTTGATATTTTGTGAACATTTTGAATATTATTTTATCGCTGATTACTATCTTCACTTGGATTCCACATTTAATTATATTAGCGAGGCCTTGCTGAATGAACGTATCAACGCTGAAATTGACCAACCATCTGCATTTTAAGAGTTCATATTGAGGGATTATAAGACGTGACTGACTACAAGTCGAGCACATCCTCTGAGGAGTGTTAGAGCCTACTCCAACACTCAATTTATTAACTCAAATAACCCTGCTCTCTCGAGGCAGACTGTACATTATACATTTGATGTCATGTATATGATATGCCTCACCGCTAATTGATAGTAACTAAAAACTGAATATCCCGTCATGATAAACCTATACAGATAACCTCAGCTACTCTTAAACTACGGACAACCATCACAGCGACCACCACCCACACGCAACAGCAACAACTAGCCATACGAAATATATATTCCCTCCTCACTCCTAAAATATCCTCATACTTTTGATAGTACAAATCTTGGAGCTCAAACCTCAAACTTATGTGATATTATCTAACTTATATGCATGCTCAGCCTCTATCGCATGCCGTCAAACTTATATTCACTATAATCGAACAATTTCGATCACACCTACCAACTTTGATACCTCAGCTTTGATGCCTCACACGTGTGTGTTACCTCAAACTTATAGCACTCTAAAATGTCTGTAAGTATACCTCAGGCCTTCTGCATGCATGCAATCTATTATTTAAATGAATACACAAGAAGCCGAGCAGGAGACACTAAGAAAAGAAGATATAGAATAAGAGATAGAAGAACGACAAGCTAAGAGAGAAGAAGAAAGAAGAAGAAGAAGTAAGAAAAGACGAATACAAAGTGATAATCGTGAGATGTATTGTAGATCTGAGCAGTTTTGTCGAGCGCTTCACCGATTATATACAGACAGTCTTACATTCTTTTATTTCAATCAGGTGTACCTTTTTTTATACCATCTTATACACACAAAGCTGCTTTCGATTGACTCAAAGTTAAGTTATACGTCGTATATGTATCACTCACACACACGCTTTCACAGGTATGAAAGTATAATTTCATGTATCTCTGAACGATAACGCTCTTACCATTTCTTATCGATATAATAAATATTAGGTCTATTTGAGTGATAATACAATAGAATTCCTGATACATTGTAATCTCGAAAAACTTAACATTTTATATACCTATCATTCTTGTACCAGGGTTGAATGAATAACGGTAGACCCCATAATTTTTGTTCTTTTAGCTGTAAATAGATATTTTGTACTTTTTTTAAAAACATTATCTTATATTTATGTGTCGAGACTTTTTGAAAATAGACATCATACTCTTACTAGGAATTATGACACTTGTCAAGATTTCACGAAATATTACGATTATTTTAGGAACATAAAGAAACTAAGTTCAGTAAAACACTACAGGCAAAACAGCCACCAGGCGGGTCCACCTTCCTTCCTCCTCCGTTCGTCTCATCACTGATTTCATCGCTTTATATTTAATATATTTTTTATTATTAAGAGAAATTTTGACTCTCATGCATGTATATCTACATGGTTATATAAGATTAGAGACCTATTTTACACATACACACTTTTTCTGTTTTAACATTTTTTATATGTTAACTTGCTTGCAGTACCTGCTTACACGCATAATAATAATCATTTTCTAGCTTGCAATAAATTCTCACTTATCAGAGGATCTTTGATTGAGGGGAGATGTGACGTCAGCCATATATCACATTATTAGATTAACTAAATAATGGTAACAAGTTTTAACGTCATTGTTAGTTTGGCCATTTAAAGAATGAAGAATCCCATGAAAAACATATCTATAGGGTTCAATATCACCAAATATCTGTTTAGGGATTTCAATAGAATGATTTAATAAACCGTTTATGATCTAATATCTATGGATCCTTAAGTTAGCACTGCCAGAATCAGTTTTATTGTATAAACCTTTCCCCGTTATATTAGCTCATTCAGACTTAATTTTATAGGGTCCGGCAACATAAATATATAGTAATATATATATTATATATAAATTTAATATAATATAATATATATATTAATAATAATATTATATTATATATAATATATATATATATTATATATATATATAATATATATAATATTAATAATTATATATTATAATATATATCTAGAGATTTACAATGTTGTTTACATAAGGTATTTTAAAAATTACAGAAACACATGCACTAATACACACAAGTTTTCAACGTTATATATATATATATATAGTGTAAATTATTATATATATATATTATATTATATATATATATATATATTATATTATTATATAATATTATATAATATTATATAATATTATATATATGATATATATATATATTAATATATATATATATATTATATAGTAATATATATTAATACCATATATATAATTAATATACTATACATGTATGGTTATCATACAAGATATATCTATAAATATATATACAGAACACAAGTTTTTAAATATATATATATATAATTAATATATATTAATATATATATATAATTAATATATATATATAAATTATATATATATATATATATATATTATATATATAATATATATATATAGATATATTAATATATAATATATCTAATTAATATATATAATTATATAGTAATATTAAATATATATATATAATAGATAAATTATAAATATAAATATATATTAATTATTATATATAATATAATATTAATAAATAAATATATATATATTATATATATTAATATATATATATATATATATATAGAATATATAATAATATATTAATACAATTTATAACAAACACATTGGATGAAGTTGAAACTGTGCAATCTATCATATATTAAGTCTCCAAACCTCTATTCTCATTTGAAATAACATAGGTGATAATATAATATTCATCGAGACATCCAACCAATTCTTCAGCATATTCAGGCTCTATATATTGCATTTTTTTTGTCAAAAGATATAAATATAAGTATCAACATTGTTGTATCTCAGACAGCTGCTATACATTTTCTATTAAAGGTTTTCACATACTTATTCAGTGTTAATTTATAAAACAAACCATATGCTAAGATTAGTGATTTATTCGTCAAGAAGATATGTCGGATCAATTGATCAAGATGCGATAAATTTGCTTCTTTTTATATTATTTAAACAAGTTGTAATAATTATTTTCTCATAGCAGAATGAGTAATAACATAATACTCAATAATTACTTGTTAATTTATGAATTTAGTTAGACTGAGTTAAAGGTTTATCATTAATTAATGATAACATTCAATACTTTTAACACGATCGCAATATGAGAAACAACATCTTATTCTTAATAATTATACCTCTCTCCTTCGATTCCCTATATGATATTATATTCACTATGATTCAGATATAGAGATAATCACATTACGCAAGCCTTTACCCCATTCTTCCACGTGATGATCATAAATACGAGTAAATTCTTCACAGAAATGAACAAAGGATTGATATCACTGTTACACCTATATCGTAGTTAAAATAACTACATGCGTATGTAAACGTTATCACCTTAGGTTTACGTAATTTAAATAATAAAAAAATAATAACATAGTTTATATTGAAATAACAAAGGTCCTCGTAAATATGTCGTTAAACAAAGTTTGAGAGTGTGAGAGGAAGCCAGTGTTGCTCTAGTTGGATAAATTATCAGTACTTGAAAGAACTTTGTATATAAAACAGTCTCAATTTGCCATATAGATATTATTATTTTACTACACCAAATCATAAAAGTTAAACAAGAATTATATATGATAATACTATAAATAGCATTATATCAACTCAAGAATAATTCCATAATATCACGCCTTACACGACACCGATTAAATCATGTTTATCAGATAAGTATTAAGAATATTTCATACTAAACTGATAATATATGTATATATCTAAATATAGGATCATTAGTAATTATAGAAAAGAGTGGACTCACAAATGTAAGAAATAATGTAATCAATAGCAAAAAACATGCCACAAATTAACCACTCTTTTAATATGTATACTTCACTCATAAAAAACCATAAACTTATTCTAAATATAAATTAATTGAATAATTATATAAGAAATAAAATATCATTAATAGATTAATTATAACTACAGTAACTCATTTATTATTTTCGAGTCCAACCTAAATACTCCTTTTCCCAATTACTTAATAATCTTTTATGTTTCTTATTCTCCTTTTCTTATATATATATATCTATATTAATAAAATTATAATATAATATTAATATATTATAAAATTATATTATATATATATATATATATAATTATATATATATATATATATTATATATAATTAATAATATAATAATATATATAAATTTATAAATTAATATATTTATATATATAATATATAGTAATAGATATATATAATAATGATTAATATATATAATATTTTATTAATATATATAATATTATAGTTTATTATATTATATAATATATATTATCACGGGGTTGTTATTATTATTATACATATTATTATTATTATTATTAATATTAATTATATTATTATTTATAATTATTATTATTAAATATTATTTTATTATTATTAACAATAATTGATTGTTTCAGTTTTTAATATAAGTTTTGTTTTTAGCTTTCAATTCCTTGTAATCAAGAAGCATGAGTTTGATTTGATGAAATGTTAATGAAATACTAAAAAAAAATATAGAGATACATATATATTATTATCAGATATATTTAGTTTTATATTCTCTTAAATTACTTTCTGTAAACTGTTTATCGCTGTCGTGTAAGATCGGATGATATATATGGACTTTCTGAGTGATATAATGCGTTCTATATGTTACTATAATATATACTTGTTTACTCTATAATTGAATTGTTTGAAAAATATATTATTCTAATAGATTTGATAGAATAATGTTTTACTTATACAAAGTTTCTTCAGATACAACGATATTACCAACTGAGCTTAACACCATGCTTCTCTTCAACACTCAATATACTTTTAACTACATATTTACGATAACCTTTTATTATTTCTACGATAAGCTAGTATCTTTTTATATTAAAATTTTATTCGTAAACCTTAATGTGATCGCTTACATAAGCATGTATTATTCTACTATAGGTGTATCATATGATATTACACCTTATGTTTCATTATTCTAGTAGAGAAAGAATATTGCCGTCTCTATTTTATAATACCAGATTGGCTATTTTTTTGAAGAATGTGTGGGTAAAGGTGCCTCAGTGTGATATCGTATATATCAGTATCATAGAGAGTGAAATATACTAATCGAGTAAGACACGTTAAAGCTGAAGTGTAAAGCTTGGTGATTTTATACATAGAAATAGATATGAGTTGTTTTCCGTCATGATATAGCATAAGTGTTCGTATAGAGATTTTAACTTGTATTTTACGTAAAGTGTATCGTTAGAAACCTATTCACTACACATTAACATATCGCTACTGAAAGATAATTTAGAATGTTTGTTTTTACATTCGCATGAGAATATTAACAACTTTTGGAGTAAAAATTATAAATAACGATAATTAATAGCATACTTATCAATGATTGATCCACATACTAAGTTCTGAAATATTGTAAGAATACATCATTGATAATATGAAATATGTATGATTTTATAAAAGAAATTTGTGATCAACTAAGAGACAAGAGAAGAGATGAGGGAAAACACTGAGACGATATGAAGTGGAAGAATAGTTTATAGCATCTTGCTGAACGACAACTAATGTGTGATACTTTACTTCTCTGTGTGCATGAAGAAAAGATGCAGATATATGAGCAGCTGAATTGATAGAGACTGAAGAGATGAGTGAGAATGCATCTCGAGATATTTATTCCTATGCTATTTCAAAATAGGAGGTTTGTTATATCAAATATATTATTTAAGTAGAATAATGACAATTTATCATATTGACAAATGTTGTCAACCATAAATCCGATGATGTTTATTCGCAAATTTATTATTAAATTTTACCAGTCTTATCTTAGCAACAAATAATTCCTTAAACTGTGCTTAAGAGTATTAATATCATATCTCTATTATGCACTTAGTATAAAAGTACCTCTCTTATTTCATCTCTCGTATTGTCCTAAAGATAAGCAAATATTTCTAAAATATCTTCCTCGCTTAATGTAGGCTCAAATTACTCGTAGTAATAATAAACTTTTCAAAGTCAATTATTGGATAAGAAATTTTTTATTCAAACAGCACTAATACTGTTTACGTTACGAACGTAAGTGTAATCCGTATATTTAGAAAAATTAGTAGTAAAATTTTAAGTCTTTTTAAAAATATCTGTATGTAAATAACATTGTATATCTCTTGTACATAGTACTCTACTCGTACGATTCCGGTCTGTCTCTATAGTTATCCATGAGTGCGTGCTATATAGCAGCTCTAAATTGAATGCTAGAGCATATGACACTACCGCTCTATATACATGCGGTTGGGATATAAATATAGCCTCTCGAACGACCTTAATTACCTTTATTAAATATTACTTTAAATGACGACTCAATTTAGGATCTGTTGTATAAATTAAATCTTATGTATAGAAAGTATAAATCTTTAGAATACATAATAGGAATATTAGGAATAAGTAATATAGAGCCTCTAATGAAACAATTTATATATTTATTATTTACCATAAAATATATATTAAACTTGTGTGTATACTGTCATGTGTTCTGTATTATTTAACCATTCAAGAACCGATATACCTTATTTAGCAAACATACTCGTAAATCTACCGTTAACAATTATTATATCATATATAAATTATAAATACATTAACTAACTAATTAATTTATATTAACCATATACCTAATACTATAATACATTATCACGACATATATCCAGTATTATAACATATTATATTGATATCCATATTAACAATAATCATCAATACGATTAACTTCTAATATCTATTCTATTCAAGCTATACATTAACATAACATAACATATAATTTTACATACAGGAGTACAATACGATACAGATAAGTATCCCATCATTCTATACATTACTATATCGTGTACAGTCATACCTTACAGTAGCTAAATAGCTAACTACCATTAAATATATACCTGATATATATATAATATATAATAAATAGCAATTATCTATACGATAACATATTGCTTATACAGATATGATGATATGAAGATAATATCATAATACATAACCGATATAGCTCTAAGGCTCAGGATATATCTCCACTTTAGTATTCCTTTATATTTAAATTATAATTATATGAGTCATAACTACCATAGGTGAAATAAAAATTTAAGATTTTTACTTAGAAATATACTTACACTAGAGTTATCTACCATACATTCCTACTTACTATGTCTATTAAAGTATCAATATATACATATAGAATTTTATAATTTTTTTTTATTATGTTATATTTATATAATTAGCAAATATTTATTTAATTAATTTATGCTAGTATAGATTATTGTTAAGCTATATATATAGTATATAGATGAAATAGGAAACTAAATAAATAAATAATAAAATAGTGAATATGAATAATAATATGAATATGATAATTGGTAAGTTTATAGAAAAAAATGATTTCTGTTATTAGATATGTATAAATATATTTATTATTATTATAATTATATTTAAAGGACAAAAAAGATCCTTAAACTAGTTATAATATAAAGTACACAATATATCGAGAGTAGGTGAAAGAGTAGAGGTGTCAGGTGTGTAAATCAACTTCCCTGGTGGTACTTGATTTGCTGTAGAGAGGTCATTTTACTGAATCTTATATTATTGATCTTATAGATTTAATGGTTTCCTATATAAATCTATTTAGTTTGAAATTCATGTATTAAATAAATAATATAGAAATTTGACATACATAACTATTTTTTAAAAAGCAAATCCTAATGATTTATTTAAATATATATAGTTTTTCAAAAACAAAAAGAAATGTTATTCTGGGCAACAAGTCGCTTAAAAGTATGAGCAACGGCGGAAAGCGAATAAAATGTTTTATAAAACGATTGAGTGAAAAAATTAGTTTTTTCATAATATGGATTTGTATCTATAGCGCTGAACCAGTGTAAATCTTTATTACTTCATTTATACTAGTTCGCAAATTCTAAACTTGCTTCCATTTCTGGTGATAAAATTTTGAAAAGGGATGAAATAACTTTAATAGTTTTAAAAGCATCTTCCTTTCCACTATAAAGATCACTGATTATAAAATAGAAAAATGTAAGCTTACTTGGCTATAACGTAATACTTACTAACTATATATATATTATTTACTACTTGTTTTCTATTTATTCTTTCTTCTTATCTATTCTCTTCTTATCTATTTTTATCTCTCTTTTTCTTCTTTTCTTCTATTCTTCTTCTTATCATTATACTATTACTTATCTAATGACAATTATTCTATTTCTTCTATCTTTCTTTTTATTACGACTCAAATGTCGATAGTATAAAGCAATTTTCCTAATATTGTTATGATCAATATTTAAGCTGTCTAGTAACTGAAGCAATGTATTGAAAATATCGTATGTCAGTATCAAAGTTTAAGAATATATAACAATAAGTTATGAGCTCTAAATAAGCTGTAAATATATAGATATCAAAGTATGAATAGTTATCTAAATAAGATGAGAGCTATTCAAAAGTTTGATGGACCATATACATAAAGCTGAATAGTGCATTACAAAAGCTGTAATATATCAAAGATTGAGTATAATCACAAAAGTTGAAGACATCAAAAGTTGATAGGTTGTTAATAGTTGAATAGGCATTCCAAATATAATATCAGTGTGTGTTGTGATAGCTGTGAATTGTTGTAGTTGTGCTGTTTTTGTTGGTTGTGTGAGTTAGTGTTGAGTGATTAGTAGTTTAGGGAGTTAAGGATTAAGTTACATAAAACTGCAACTACACATTAGGTGTATTAAGATACCTTACAATGAACCTCTAATTTAGGACAGTTTTATCCATACATCTAGATGACATTATAATTAGTCAGTTAGATAACGTTATACAATAATTGTAATGCTCGATACTTAAGTAATTCTCACGAGTAAATCTCTCATCAACGTATACTTATTATGCAAGGTATCATAATGAGTGTCCCATACCATCCTTAATAAATTACATTCAACTTAAGTTAAAAAGGGTAATAATATCAAATGCCTCAAACAGTTTCAATATAAATTTATAAACCAGTACAAAAAGAAGGGGGAAGTGCGTTAATATACAGCATAAATGGATATATTATAATATATATAATATATGAGCTATATATATATCATTAATATAATACTTATACAACAATATTAATGAGTCAAGAGATAACAAAAGTCGTATTAAAAGCATGGCTGATACAACTCACCGAATATCCTATCATAAGAGTGATAAGAAGGATAAAAAAGCTACAAAGACCGAAAGTTTCTTACGCAACCCAAATTGGAGATAATTAATATAATATATAAGAACATGAAAATTAAGAAACTTAACTGCTTTAGATGTATGCTTAAAATAGTTTCGAAAACTTTAAAAGAATAAAAGTTTGAGCGAAGGGACGATAGTTTGAGGGTTGAAACAGGTCCTATCTATTTCTGTAAACAGGTTGAATAAGCAAAGGCTTCTAGCACGCAAGAAAAGTCTAAGTTGACAGGTAGAGAGAAAACACTTTACCATAACGTGATGAAAGTTCAGAAGCACAACTTTTGAGAGCCACAGGAATATCATCAAGACAGTAGTACCCTTCTTATTAAGTTCATAGAGTAGAAATAACATCTTTTAAAGAAATAACAATATCAGGTATGAAAGAATTGCATCGAGATGGAAAAGAAAGAAAAGCGCCAAAATCGTCAAAGGTGGGATTTGAGACAAAGATCAGTGTTCTGATTCAGCTGCTCTCCAGTACATGGCCAATTCTTTAAAGTGCGAAAACGTATACTTGGTTCGCTTTCCATAAAGCCTTTCACGTAATTTATATAAGGTTACTAAATTAAATGACCACTACTTTAAAAAAAAGAATTGTTTATATAGTTTTCTTTTTCTTTACAATATGGCTTAAGATAATAAGCATCAAATGAAGATGCTGTTCTGTAGAAACATCTGTATCACGGTTTCAAAAACAAAACAATTAAAACTTCACGTTTCAAATCTTGAAACTATTATAACAAAAAACGATAAAAGGTAGATATAAAAATACATAACATGTGACACATATAAGACTTAGGATTAGTATATCGTAGTATAAAGAGAGTGATTTAAAAAAAATTTCACGAGTAGAATGAACCTTGTAAGAGAGTTAATGAGAGCAGGATAGTCGAATCTGGATTCGAGTTGGATTTGGATTCG
The DNA here is from genome assembly GCA_015478945.1 of Trachelipus rathkii. Classification (NCBI taxonomy): domain Eukaryota; kingdom Metazoa; phylum Arthropoda; class Malacostraca; order Isopoda; family Trachelipodidae; genus Trachelipus; species Trachelipus rathkii. The sequence continues at coordinate 14,419 of JABUQX010023657.1, forward strand.
GATTCGAACATTTTTACACATAACGGATTTTGTCGGATTCGGAGCTCGGATTCCGAATCCGGATTTCGAGCTGGATTTTCGGATATCGGTATTCTGATTTAACATTTTTACACATTACGGAACTCGGATCGGCTCAGCTCGATTTCCGAATCCAGGAGTCTTCGAATCGATCTATTTCTTGTTTGTTGATAAGACGAAAAGCATGACTCCAATTTTCATGGAGTGTCAGTAGAACCTCACAGATGTGTGAGGCATACTTCATACAGAGGCATTGATATGATATCTCTATTGAAGAACAAGCAAACTGGAGTGAAGTGAAGGTCTGAAGACGCTCATAATACCGAACCTCTTCAGAACTTTTTTAGAAAGAGAATTAATGTGGCGCTTCCGATAAAGATCACGAGAAAATGAAGCACCGTTTGAGTTGTGTGCTTCCGAAAATGTTATAATTGTTGGAAGATTATGTAGAGTAGTAATATAAAAAATGTAAAAATAGATAGATAGATAGTAGGATAGATAATAGAAGATAGATAATAATAATAATAGGATAGAATAGATAGAATATCTCTATTGATATAATCGTTAACATAGTACATTATAAAGATAAGATGATAGATAGATAGATAGATAGATAGAAGTAGATAATATTGTATGATAGATAGATAGATAGATAGATAGATAGATATAAGGACAGATGAAGGTTTGAATTTTGTATTTTCGAAAGAATGTTACAGTTGTGTTGAAGATTATGTCGAGTAGTAAGATGAAATGACTAAAATTTTGGTCATTGAAAACAACCATGTTCTAAATGACTGCTAGAAATTCGAGATAAAGACAAGAGGTTAGTTTGTTAGTTAGTTAGAGAGAGAGTGAGAGAGAGAGGAGAAGAGATGAGATACAGCAACAGAGAGAGATCGAGAGAGAGAGAGAGAGAGAAGAAGAGTAGAGAGAAGATGAGCAGAGATGGTTGAGTTGTCGGAAAGTAGAGTATAGGTGATGAAGTAACAGAAGAAGATAGATATTTAAATGAAAGTAAAAAAGGGGTTGTGGGAATATGAACCAGAACCGCTGAGTGAAACACCACTATTTAATAGGGTTCTTAAAAGAATAAACGTGGCTGTTATCAATAGCTTCTATAAGGGAACACACCAAGAATGGAAATCAGAGAGAAAGATAGATTCCTAAAGAAGGAAGTTTAGAAACCGAAGTTTTGTGACAGGCTCTATAGAATGCTTTCGATATGTTTAGCGCCTTAGCAAGAGATTCATCGAATTCTAAGGGTAAGGCAACGGATCAAAACGCAGTAAATTCCAGCAGATTGGAAAGGTTGAAGTAGCAAAAGGAAGAGAAGAAATATTTCCCATGGTAAGTTATTAACAAACCAGAGGGAAGATACCGCTTATCAGGACGTATATCTTTACAGATATCGTTAAGACTGTCATTAGAATTGGTGTATGTGATGTTGAAATAAATAGGAGAGAGAGAGAGAGGTAAAAAATAATCTAGCCAGGAATAGAAAGACTTAGATATGCAAGAGAGAAAGAGAGAGAGAGAGAAGAGGAGACGATGACAAATGAGGAGAGAGAGGAGAGAGAGGAGAGAACTCGGCATTCGTTTAGAGGAATGCATATATTAGGATCAAATGAGCTAAGGAGTGAGTGGAGAAGGAGGGAGTGGAGAAGATGAAGGGATGAGAGTGGAGAGGTGGGAGTTGGAGAAGAGGGAGTGAGAAGGAGGATAGAAAGGAGGATTTGAACTCGCAAGCCGCCAAGAGGAAATTAAGAGGAAAGAAAAATAAATCTGAAAACACTGTTTCAAGCTTTGGAAGGAAGTGTCAAGAACGGGAAGTTTTTGAGTCGGAGATGAATCTATACGTAGAGAGAGAGGAAAAAGAATGAAAAAGAGAAAGAAAAGTAGTTGGCATTTTTTGACAAAATTCCAGAAAGGGTTGGTGAGGAGAAGGAATCATAGATATTAATGCATTTGTTAGGAAAAAAAGAGAAAGGGGTTTTAGTGTTATGAAGGGAAGGTGTATCTGTAATATTTTTTTGTTAGGCGTATTGTTATTGAAAGATAAGCATTCATTCCGTTCATTCGTTGTTGCTAGGACGCAGGTGGTAGTAGGTGAGGTTAATGTACTATTGACGGACGTGTTGGTTTGGAGGGGGCAAGATTGTACAAAGAGTTTTTTAGTTGTAAAATCAGATTGTAGTACGTGTCTGTAAGAAGGAAGGGAAGTGGTTTGTAGAGGATAGTTATTTATTTATGAGAGGGTAAATATTAATTTTGAAATATATTTTATTGATTATCTGACGGTGTTAACATTAAAGATGAATAGAGTTTTAACTAGTTAATTTAGGTTGTTATATGGGATTCATGGAAAAAATAATAATATTTATTAGTGATTGAGTATTTTTTGGATTGGATTTTGATTCTATTATTTTAATAGATGAGTATATGATGCTAAAAGTAAGTAAGTGATGTGAATGAGCTTTTAATAATGATAATATTGCAGAATGTAAGGGATGTATAATTTGTATTATTTTGTAGTTTTTTGTATTTGGTTTGATTTTAATGTATTTAAGTAGATAAAGTGAGTGGGTTGTGTTATGCCAAGTTCTGGAAGAAATCATGTGCTTTTAATTTGGATTAGAGTTGTTATAAGATATGAGATTGTTTTTTAAAAGTTTGTAATAAATATATTGAAGAAAGGAATAAATTCTATTTAATTCTATAAGCTGTCTAAGTTTTAGTATCAAACCAACTGGTGAGAGAAATATTATAAGTCTTCATAGTTGTAATGATAGGTAATTATAACGGATTTTTTTATGATGTTATGTTATCATGTGCGAGTGGATTAGTATATATTGAGGTTTTGTCTTAGTTGTTGGATCATCATGCGTTTTTGATTTTGGTTATACGTGTGTTCACCTGATGAAATAAATGGAGAGGTTATTTAATTTATTGATGTTTGTTATTTCGAACGATAGAATAGATTGTTTTTTATCAGTCATGACTCTATTTGCCTGTGAATGAATATACTAGTTGCATTCTGATGTGGAGTTTTCTAGAGTTTGAAAATTTGTTGCGTATTAAATTTTGGTGTCCTTTGAAGTCTGTTGTGCATCCGTGCTAACTGGTCTTAATCAAACATCTGCTTGTGTGTCTGATATCAAACAGAGTATAAAAAGCTGTTGATTTTGTATGATTTTTTTTTGATAGATAAAAAAAATAACTTGAAATTTAATAGCTAACCTTATCAGTGGAGCTAGCATCTCCTTCCATTTAACCTCGAAACTCTTTCTCTCCTCTGCGTCCTCTGCCTCTCATCTTCTCTTCTCTCTCTCTCCTCCTCATCTATATATATATTATATAGTATAGTATAAAATTTATATATTATTATATAGTATAATATGTAATAATATTTAAATATATACTATAATAATATATTATATATTATATTATTTATATATATCTATATAATATATTATATTATTATATTATAATATAAGAAATATAAGTATCCATTAATGGACGAAAGATACCCTATGCATGAACCAAGATATTTATATAGTTTTAATAATCTATATAATTATATTATAACTATATATAAATATATATTATATATATATATATATATATATAATATATATATAATAATATATATAATAATAATATATATATAATATAATAATAGTATATATAATAATATATATATATTATAATATATATATATAAATATATATACTATATATATATAATAGGTTATATATATTAATAATTAATATAAATATATATATATCATATTTTGAGCATATGACTAAGCATAATAACAGCTAAGCTTGATCATTAATAATCGTAAATATATGACATTTCTTCCAAAATATTTCAAAACATATAGGAAATTGTCTCTTTTATGCTGTAGCTTTTCAATTAACAATAAACCAGGGAACTTTTCAATAAACACAAATCGTTTTTTGCCGTTTTACACAACATATATTATATTAATATATGTGTTATATATATATAATATATATATAATATATAATATTATATATATATATATATATATATAATGTATATAATATTATATAGTATTAGTATTATGTTTAGAAGTTGTAGCAATGCGTGTTCCGAAGCTTTTATGCGATTACTCTGATCTACCAATTTAACTCTAATTTCAAAATGTAAGTGACCGAATCACATACATTTAGCACTTCAGTGACTATTTCACGTGGCACTTATACAATTGGTATTTCTTTAGTTCTGTAAGCACATGAAACGGAAGATGAGTTTGTGACATATAAAATTTGGTTTCGAGCAACTCATCCCGCTACCTATTTGTAATAAACTAAATTGTCCATTCATTACATAACTTTACACTTGATACGTAATCGGAAAACACTAATTTTTCACTTTAAAAAAGATGCCAGTTTGTGCAAGACAGATTGATTTCATAACATATTGCCTTTAATATTTTTTTGTTTTTTTGTTTGCTTTCTTTTGTACTCAGAACTATGGAGTAATCTCCATCCCATAGATCTATTCTCACAGCAATAGATATATAAAGTCTGCTCCATTTTCTGTCGTCATCTGAGCCTATCGCTTTCTGGTAATACGTTTTTGTTCTTCATCAATTTCTTCAACATTCGCAATCTTTATTTTAATTTCCACTTTGTCAAACAGCACCTCTGTTCTAGAGAACCAAATATTTGGGTTCCTTGGCTCTCCTACAGCACAACGTTCTCTGTTCTCTCTAGCTGTCTCTTTATACTATATCTCTATATTTTCTCCTCTTGTTCTTTTATTTATCACCCCTAACTTTATTAAAAATCTTAAACTTTCTAAGATCTAGACTTCAAAATAGAGACTAGAGACTCTAGAGACTCTTCTCTAGTCTTCATTCTTTTCTTTTTAATAGTGACTCTTCTCTAGTCTTCATTCTTTTCTGACATCATCATTATATTGGGATTTCAATATTCATCGCAACAAATATTGATTTCCTCAGATCTCATATAGGGAACTCTTCTTTCACTTTCCTCTATTTCACAAAAACCTTGGTAGATGTTCATTTGCTTCCCCTCGAATCACTTTAAATTCTTGAAAATCAACCCAATATTTTAGACATTTTCTCAACTTTCAATCTTTTCATTATACTGTAAAGCTTTTTCGACATCTTGGTTCTTTCAATCACCTTCAGATCTGTGTATTCCATCTCTTCAAATCTTCCGCGAAGAGGAAAAGTTTGTAACTTTACGGTGTTGCATGCTGGTCAGACTTATAGTCACACATATCTGAATTTCCATGGAATAATTACTGTTTCGCCGAGAGATCTCCCTAGGAATTACATTAATTGTACGTTTCAAGTCAAGCATAAAGAACTCTCCTCAAAAACATTGCCTTAAATCTTCTTGCTCTCGAGCTGTTTGTCTCAAGGACGCTGTCATCAGTAACTACAGCTATCTTCAAACTACATAAACTATTGCTGTTAATATTTTCATCATGGAATAGTACAAAATCTATTCTTTGTAACTAAAAACTCTTTTCTCAAAAGAAACTGCAGTAATTCTTCCCACTCTTTGAAAAGGGCTCTCCCATGAGGGAGGGTTAACTGTAAAAAGAATCTTTCTAGTTCTCCCTTTCAAGCTCTTTTAGGTATTTTGCACCAAAAAATATGTCAACTCTAACTCTACTCTTTCTTCCATCCCACCTCTTGATTGTTCAGACGTCATCATTGATACCTTACCTTCTGTTACAGCTGAAGTTTTTGCTCAAACATTTGTCTCTAAACCAACCTTAAACGATTCTTGAGCGGTACCTCCTTCTCTACCTTCCTCTCGCTAATTTGCACCTTATATTATAATATGTCCTAAAGATGTGATTTTTGCTCAATCTGAATTTAATATAAGGCCATTCTCCTTTGGTCCTTAAAACTTGTTTCTTATATTCTTGCCCCCTGTTAGATAAACTGTTCCAGCTCTTCCTACCTCCTACCTACAATTTTTGGTCTTTCCTTCCTGAAGAAAAGCTAGAGATCAATTTAGCCTTGTTGTCGAAAATGAGGGAATCCCTCCTCTATTGTCTTATAGATTTAATTTATGTTGTTTTCAAAGTTTTGCAATCATTTGTGGAAAATCTTAACTTTCCAAATATTATCTCAGATCCCACAATATGGCTTTCAAGTAGAGCTCTTCACTTTTGCTCTACTTTCCTTTCTCTCTAACTCTTGGTCCTCTGCTCTTAGAGTTTCGGTGAATCTTTTGCTGTGGGGCCAGACATATCAAAAACCTACGATAGAGTTTGGGACAAAGCTTAGATTTATAAACTTCCTATCTAGTCCTATCTTATCTCTTCATTCATGAAGGTCTTCTCTTCCCTCTGATGTTCCTTTTAGGCCGCCAAATATCTATGATAGAGTTCATGATAAAGCTTAGATTTATAAACTTCCCATCTATCCTATCTATCCTTCATTCTGAGGTCTTCTCTCTGATTTGCTTTTAGGTCGCCCTAAATCTGTTGTTGCTGATGGCCATAACATATCCTATAAGCCGTCCTATGTCTGTTGTTGCTGATGGCTATAACACATCCTATTAAACAATCACATTTGTGTTTATCAAAGTTTGGTTCTATCCTCAACTCTTTTTCTTTTTTTCATCTGTCACTTCTTCTCTTATCTACTCTTATGCCAACGACTCCACACTTCATTATCCCTTTCAATCTTAAAGATTTCAAACTCAATAGAGCATAGCCAATGCTAGGAGAGTTGCACTGAATCAACTAACTTCGGATCTTTCTCCCATGTTTTAGCTGGGGAAAGTAAAAACATATTTGCTTTCAATTTCTCAAAATCCTAATCCCTTCATTATCTATTTGACATAATCTTCCACCCAACTACAGCATCTTTGAGAACAAACAACTCAGCACTTCTAACTCTCACTCTCTCTCTCTCTCTCTCTCTCTCTCTCTCTCTCTCTCTCTCTCTCTCTCTCTCTCTCTCTCTCTCTCTCTCTCTCTCTCTCTCTCTTAATATTCCGGTATTTACCTCTCTCAATATAATACTTTGGAAGGATCACATTATTTTTTTCAATAATGAAGTACCTTAAAGATTGGGTGTTTTGAGACGCCTCAAGAACTTCTTTACAGCACAAATGCTTTCTCTTCAGGCTTCATAGAGGCGTTGTTGAACCTTGTATGGAGTATGATTTCCGTATCTAGGATGATATTACATTATATACAACTCTCATTAAATGAAATGGTTATGCTCAGAGCATTTCGAATTATCAATTCTCCTCCTCTCACTAATCCTCTTCAATTATTTTCTGGACTTCAAACTTTTGCATTACACTTCTTATGCGATTGCTATTACAATACACATTGGTCTTCTGAACTCTCTCTCTCTCTCTCTCTCTCTCTCTCTCTCTCTCTCTCTCTCTCTCTCTCTCTCTCTCTCTCTCTCTCTCTCTCTCTCTCTCTCTCTCTCTATCTTTTCAAATAACTTATTTTGATAAATTTGTTGGAACAATTACACAACTAACAAAAGTAAAGGTTACTCTCTCTCTCTCTCTTCTCTCTCTCTCTCTCTCTCTATCTATCTATCTATCTATCTATCTATCTATCTTATCTATCTTTTATCTATCTACATTCATTTATCTATCTATCTATCTATCCATCTATCCATCTATCCATCTATCCATCTATCTATCTATCTATCTATCTATCTATCTATCTATCTATCTATCTATCTATCTATCTATCTATCTATCTATCTATCTATCTATCTATCTATCTATCTATTTTTTTATTTATAAAAGGTTCACCCATCAGGGACTTTGCAATATTTTAGGACGGGAACTGTTTTAGGCAATTACTACCTAGGATCCGGACGAAGGATGAAACCTTTGCACTTTCCTCTCTCTCTCTCTCTCTCTCTCTCTCTCTCTCTCTCTCTCTCTCTCTCTCTCTCTCTCTTTTCGTATAACTTGTCTTCCCACACTCTCAACCCTTTCGCTACTCATCTCTCTAACCTTAGACTTAATTGCTATGCTCATACTTACATCTACACTACTGGTATAGTTTGGACAACCTTTCTTTCTTACCACTTTAAAGACCTGTGCATTTTCAAATTCTTTGAACCGGGTCACGTGGCACTTTGAAATTTATCATAATTATTTACTCAATGTCCTCTCTCTCTCTCTCTCTCTCTCTCTCTCTCTCTCTCTCTCTCTCTCTCTCTCTCTCTCTCTCTCTCCCTCTCTATAAAAGTTCAGTTAACATTGGTTGTTGGCATATTATTGTTACAGCATATATATATATTATATATATATATTATATATATATATATATATATATATATATATATATATATATATATATATATATATATATATATATATATATATATATATATACTTTTATTTTAATAATTATTGTTATTGTTAATATTGTTATTATTATTATATATATATATTATTATATATTATTATAGTTATTATTATATATATTATTATTATTACATATATATTAAATATATATATTATTATTATACATAGCGCCGTATCCCCCAAATCTGGGAGGTGGCGTCTATGGATGTTATATCAGTTATGGGGCCGAGGAGAGGATTATCGGATCATTATGCTGTTCTATGGAAGATTATGTTAGTGGGAGCTTGGATGGAGAGGAAAGAGATAAGGAAGGATGTGGGAAGAATTAAGAGTGAGAAGTTAGGTGAAGAAGGTAATAAGGAAAAGTATTTAAGAGCGCTTGCGAACAAATCGGTTGAATGTGAACAAGATGAAACCGAACAAATCTGGGCACAAATGAAGGAAGCCATTGTTGAGTAGTGCAAGAGAAGTATGTGCATGTGCTAAAGTAGGAAGTAACAATCTCAACAGCGAATGGTGGAATGAAGAGGTGATGCAAGCAGTTAAAAGTAAAAAAAAAGGCATGGTTGAATGTGCTAAAAGCAAATTATGAGGTCTCAAAAGAAAGATGTTTGTAATTATATAAGGAGAGTAGTAACAGGGCCATTCCGCAGGAAAATGACCTTGACCACCTACCTGACCTTTGACTGACCTTGACCTTTTTGGCCTTGACCTTTTTTGACCTTGACCTTTTTTTTACCTTTACCTTTTTGGGCCTTTTCTTGGGCCTTGACCTTTTTACCTGACCTTGACCTTTTTGGGCCTTAACCTTTTGGGACTTTACCTTTTTCGACCAACCCTTCCGTCTTTCCATATGGGCCTAGCTTTGGCCCACGGCAGCTTTTTGAGAACCCTGGCTCTTTTTTTGAGAACCCTACTTTTTTGAGAACCCCCATTTTTTGCGAGAACCCAATTTTTTTTGAGTAAACCTATTTTTTGTGAACTCCAAATTTTTGAGAACCCCACTTTACGGCAACCCTGATTTTTTGGCAACCCTTCGAAGAAGGGTTGCGCCAAACGGTTGCAAGCAACCGTTGTACGTATACCCCCCCTATTTTTCGACCGTGGGCCATTGCCCACGGTAATTTTGGCTACCCTTATGGGCTTAGCCCTTTTTGATGTCGTTACCTTGTTTGACCATGATATTTCGACCAACCCTTTGATCTTCCGTGGGTCAATTTTGGCCCACGGTAATTTTCGACCATCCCTTTGTTTTCCATGGGTCATTTGCCCACGGTAATTTTTCGACCAACCCTTGTCTTCCATGGGTCATGGCTCCACGCCACTTTTTCTGGCCACTCGTGTCTCCACCCGTCACATACATTTCGCTCCCTGGAACGCATGTATGGATCTATCCCAACTTGAACACCACACACACACACCACACACACACACACACACACACACACACACACACACACACACACACACACACACACACACACATATACACACATTCACTATGACACTTATACACACATTCACTATGACACTTACATTTACCCATATACACTTACATTTACACTTATTCACACGTACAAACACACTGCACCATTTGGTCTTCCATGGGTCAAGATTTTGACCCACGGTAATTTTTTGTCCTTCCAGGGACTTAGCCCTTTTTGATGTCTTAACCTTGTTTGAACATGATATTTCAGCCTTGTCCCTGCCATATACCATGGGTCAATTTTGACCCACGCTAACTTGATGGCTTTGATGGTTCCCAATCACCGTAAGAAGTACCTAGGGATGTTCTATTAGTGATCTATGAGTATTAGATGAGTGCCAGGTGAGTGCCAGGTGAGTGCCAAGTGAGTGCCGAGTGCCAATGAGTGCCAAGTGAGTGCCAATGAGTGCCAAGTGAGTGCCACATAGTGCCAAGTGAGTGCCACATAGTGCCAACTGAGTGCCACTTTTTTCAAGCCTTTTCTAGCCTCCCCTGAGCCCCGAATGCCCCTAATATGGGTGTCTACCCCTAGGTAATAAGGTATGAGGATTCGAATGGTGTATATTACAATCTGCTAGAATGCTTCCTACTACGAGTTAGTATTTTTATAACACTTATAGCATGACAGAATATATATATCTAAAGAGTTACACAGTTGAGACAGTGATCGCAAACGTTTCCGAGTCCGCGTCCGCAGGTCAGCCCATCCGCGAAACCGCCGCCGCGTGCGCCCGCAGGCGCAAAATTACCGCGTATCCGCCGCCGCGTGCGCCCGCAGGCGCAATATTTCCGCGTAACCGCCGCCGCGTGCGTCCGCAGACGCAAAATTCCCGCGTGAACGAAAATATGATATCAATGTAAACTATTCAAAGAATTTCGTTTCAAATATACTATGAGTCATTCATTTTTACTACAATTGTACGAAATTTTATTAAAAACATATACTTTACATACCCAGCAGTAAAGAATAAACAATAGAGGTGTTGGCTACCCAACACCTAGGGGGATTAAGTATGCCTTTGTTTAATAAAGTACTGTTTTTACTTGCTTTACTGTTTTTAACCTCATGTTTTTACTGCTTTTAACTTTCTGCTTTTACTGCTTTTAACTTTCGTTTACTGCTTTAACTTTCTGCTTTACTACTTTAACTCACAGTTTACACCATCTAAAGCAGTAAAGCAGTAAACAATAGAGGTGTTACCTAACACCTATGGGGGATTAGTACTTTGTTTTACTGCTTTACTGCTTTAACTTTCTGCTTTACTGCTTTAACTTTCTGCTTTACTGTTTTAACTCATATATTTATTAACATTATGTTTTCTTTTATATTTTTTATTTTTGTTTTATTACTTTTTATTTATTATTTCTATTTTTATTTTTGTTTTAATACTTTTTTATTTTTAATTTGTAATATAAATAAAATCACAGAGTTTCTGTTATATAAACATTTTTTTTAAAAAATACTTATGAAATTTTATTATAAAACAAATACTTTTCAACCTATATTGTAGTAAAACAGTAAACAATAGAGGTATGCTTAGCAACAAAGGGTTAGTAAGGTTTTGATTTACTGCTTACTGCTTTAATTAAACTCATTATTCATTATCTACTTGACGAGTATGGATGTGGAGAAATTTACGTTCCGAAGTCCGGCCACATGTCTTGTAGCTGGGTCAGACAGGGATGTGGTAAACCTTTCTATTATTAAATATTTTAAAGGAAAATGGAGATTTTGAACAAACCCCTGTAAAAAAAAAATGGTGTTATTATGTTGCTCATATAGTTAAAGTTTATAAAAATGTGATTCAATTTTTCATGAAAGCATATACGATATTAGATCGCTGGACAATATACAAGGCCACAAAATTATTGTATTAGATGATTTAATGCACAAATTGAATTTGGAAATAGCAGAAGCGTTCACAGTTTATTTTCACCCCATCATCTAAATATTTCTGTGTTTTTCATAACGCAGAATATTTTTCATCAAAGCAAGCATATGCGAAGTGTTTCTTTAAACACGCAGTATTTACTGTTGTTTGGACAGAGAAGAGACATGAGTCAAGTTAATGTATTGGCAACTCAAATGTTTCCTCTTCAAAGGAAAGAGTTCTTAAAAGTATATAAAGAGGTTACTTCATTCCCCCACGGTTATTTGATGTGTGAACTTCACCCCAAAAACACGCACAGAGTGCTGCTCCGTACCAACATTCTGCCCTATGAGATAGAAACTGTATACATACCTGAATAATGAGTGCTCTAGTTGCAAAGTATTTTCCTCTTATAAAAAATTTAAAAAGTTGAAACCATCTGAAAACGTAAACTAATTAGTGATGAGAAATTTATCCAGTGTGTATGTGAAGTCTGTTTAAATCTTATAAAAGGAAATGTTCCTTTAAACAGGCCTCAGAAGGTAAAGCTACGTCGTTATAGAAACATCATTAAAAAAACTCTCCCTCAACATTAAAAATTTGAAAAATAAAAAGAAGTTACTACAGAGAGGGGGAGGAGTATTCCTGCCATTACTCTTCTCCGTAATAGCTCCCCTGATAACTAAGTGGTTGTCCCCATAATGAAGAAGGTTGCTGTACTTCCATATAATGAGTATGAGAAAATGAAGTATAATAACAAGCACAGCATCTGTACAGAATTCAGTTCCTCAGATTCATCATTCACAACAATATGGACAGTTATTGCCGCACACTGCGCAAATCCACAATCACAGTTTCATCATTCACAACCCCCATACACGCAGATATTATTACACCCCAATGCATTGACATTACAACTCTTTCACAGCAGCAGCAACAGTTGCACCAACAGAATCCTTATATATATTGTGAACGACTCATTATCTTTCCAGCAGCCTCTACCTCCTAGCTTATATGATCCTAAAGTTGAACAGATAACCAAATATGAGAAAGAAGTGTACAGGATATTAAATTCAGACATTAACATCCATGAGAAACGCATCTTATACCAGGATGCCATACAAAAATTGATAGATCTTAAAGACTTGCACCTACATCCATCCCTACGTATCCCGGTAACCGATGATGTAGATGTTTCTAATGAAGTAAAACTTGAAGTGAAAAATGAAGATAAATTTAAAAATATCCTAGAGGAGAGCTTACCTAATAGAGTGCGTAAATCAGAAGCTTTATATAATATTTTAAAAGACCAATTAACTTTGAATGAAGCAGGACAGATCGTAATTGATGATGAAATAGTTAAAGGATCAAATATTGTGGATTTGATAGCTGATCTCTCACGTAACTGGAAGAAAGGCCCTGTAAAAGGATGGAATGATATCAAACAAGAACTTCAGACTATTAATTTCCCCAGAACTTTAATCTTAATCTTAAATACAAGCCGATTAGCAGACTTAGATAATATCCCCATGACACCTAGGCCTGATTCAAGTCCATCAGGCACTTCTTACGCATCAGATAAATTTAAACGTGTTACCAGAAGCCGACTAAGAAAAACACCTTATAATAGGCATAGTTGGATTAAATCGTAATTATGTATTATCACATATTTATTTAGTTATAATGTTTGTGTATAAATAAATGTTATTTTAAATCTTTTTCTCTTTCTTTATCCTTTGTGTATATGTATATATATATAAATATATATATATATATATATATATATATATATATATATATATATATATATATATATATATATATATATATATATATATATATATATAACGCTTACACGTGTGTCAGTAGACAACATGGAGGCGAAGGAGGTAGTTGATAAGTATTACTTCAATCTGAGGGAGCCAAATAGTTTTGGGGGTTTCACTAGGTTTGCTTTAAGGTATCCTAATATTGAGAAAAAAGAGTTAAAAGCATATTTGGAGGGTGAAGAGGCATTTACTCTACATAAACCTGTAAGAAAAAAATTTCCTACACGGAAAACCATATCTCCGAAGCTCGATAGCATATGGCAGTTAGATTTATCGGAAATGATTAAATACAGCTCTTATAATGAAGGTTTTCAATATATACTTTTTACAATTGACGTATACTCTAGATACTTGTGGTTGAGGCCAATAAAAGATAAAAGATCAGCTACAGTCGCCGATGCTGTACTTGAAATCATTTTGGACTAGAATCGAGAACAACCTAAATCATTTTTGGACAGATTCAGAATGGAATTCGCGGCGAGAGTTTCAGAGCTGCTCTGGGAGTATGGTATAAGTTATTACAATACATTTTCCGTAAACAAAGCGGCAATAGTTGAAAGAGTCCAACGTACTATTAAAGAACGCATGCATAGATATTTTACTAAAATGAATACTTTTAAATATATTGATATACTGGACGATCTGGCTTATTCTTATAACAGGTCCTACCATAGAACTATAAAGTCAACTCCTTTAGAGATGTCAAAAACTAGAGGACGTATGGCACATATGGGTGAAAAAGAAAACAAAATAAAAGATAATTCAGGAATAAAGGTAAACGATTATGTAAGAGTTTCTCGAACAGAAGAAAGGTTTAGAAAAGGATATGAATCCGGTTGGACTACGGAAGTTTTTAAAGTCCACAATATCCAACCATTCAGTCGTGATAGTTTAAAGTTATATTATCTGGCGGACTTAAATGGTGAAAAAATAAAAGGGGGATTTTATAAACAGGAAATACAAAAAGTAAGGTTCAATCCTGTAACTCATGAATATAAAATTGAAAAAATATTAGCTACGAGAGGTAAAGGAAAAATAAGCGTTACTACTTGTGAAATGGAGGGGATATCCTGCCAAGTTTAATACTTATATAAAAAAAGCAAGTGAAGTTAAAAATCATTAATCAGTTGTCATTATAATCATGGAGAGTGTAGATCACTTTTATATAACTCTGCCTTCTTCAGCCTCCTTGGATTTACATCCTGATAATAAACTCTCGGATTTTACAATTGTGTTAATGAATCCTATACAACTTGAAAGAGAGGCATACGAAGTAGGATTATGTGAAATGATATTAAATACGGACATAGAAAATTTGCCTCACAATCTATTCTGGATGGGGGTGTACAGAAGTGTAGAATGTGTTGAAACTATATTACAAGTGGAAGATACTCGTTATCTGAAAAGGACTACAATTGCCAAAAAGATGAATACGACAACATTTGCTACAAAAGAATACTTCTTTGAAGAATTTACTTTGCGGAGGTCATATTTTAAATCGGTGCCTGCTATTTTTAGTCATTTAAACGACCTCTTTGATATGAGTATTATGTGTAAGGATCTGGTATACAAAACTGAAATGCATACCTATGAAGATAAAGTAATAATATCTTTAAGATCAAATGTAAACCTACGAGACCGGGACATGTTTTTTCTCGAACGATCACCATGGCAACGTAAACATATTCGTAGACGTGATGCTGAGTTGGATATACTTCATGATATCCCTATGTTGAAGAGGGTTATACTATCTGTGGAGAATAACCGCATGACTCCACATGAACAAAAAGATGAAGCAGATCGAGTACTGCATTATACATGTACCCCATCCGAGATGCTCTCAATCATCCAGGTATGGCTTATGTATATACAAATATAATTACCAATATGTAGGTAATACTAAAGCTCCTTTATTAAGAGTAGTATATTTTTCCCCAAAGAGAGTAAAGTTATAACATTCCCTAATGTTCATTATCTACCTCTGAATAGATCAAATTTTGACTCTGTACGCGTGCATATAAAAGATGTAGAAGGAAATCCTTTTCCCTTTACATACGGTGCATTGTTATGCAAAGTTCATATTAGAAAGAAACAGATGTAGTAATTACAGCATAATGGAATATATAAGAGGTGTAGTCAGATATATTTTTCATTCATTAACATACTCTCACAGTGTAAAGATAGTATAAGAAAGATACTCCTGTAATAATGGACGAAGAAAGGGTATTCAGGGGAACAAAAATGCAGAGGGGGTATGGCCTTGGCGGATTTTGCCAAGTTATGGAGAAGTGCAAGACCTTTACTCAGGAAAGGCGGGGAATATATAGGTACAAGAACAGGTTTGCATACTATTCAAGATATAGCCGCAGGAAATAATCCTCGTACAGCCTTAAAAAGACGTATAGCCGATGTTTCAGATGAGATGTTGGATGATGTTAAGCGTAAAATAAGACGTAAAATGTCAGGACAAGGTCGAGGGAACAAGAAGATTGTCATAAAGAAAAAGACTAAGCGTAAAAAACCTCTAAAGAAAAAATGTATTGATGTATTTGCTATTTAATTACTAACTGATAACTTTTATACGAGGTGTGTATATAAGTAGTAAGGTTTTTCATGAAAATGTTCATTATACGGCCAGAGCTCGCACATGATGCATTTCCTTCATCCTTCTAGTCCTGATTGTTGTAAGAGTGAATTGGATCTCTTCTCAATGAACCCTACACAGATTAGCGTTAGCGAGTCCAACTTTATCAGTATTAATCCTTTACATTCAATTACCAATACAGATGTTCCTCTAGAGTTCAATATTCCAGGCACTTCTGATCAATACCTAGACCCCTCTAATGTGTTTTTATATGTAAAAACGAAATTGACAAAACCTGATGGTACAGATCTTCCTACGGGTGATGACCATATAGTATATACAGAATCAAATTTCCTGTATACATGTTTCACTCAGGTGGTTGAAGTCTATCTTAACGGAACTTCACTAGGTGCATCAGCGGCTAATTATCCTTATAGAAGTTATATAGAACATTTGTTAAATTATTCAGACGATGCTAAACAATCTCATCTCAAATCATGTGGTTTTTATAGCTAAAGATGAAGCTGCACATATAGATAAAGCAGCTAAAGTCATAAATAATACTTATGAATTTTTACGGTCGATTAAATGGCGATCTTCTCTCAAGAAAGACTCATTCCTACCATCTGTAGATACTAAAATATTTTATCACGGTCAAATCCTAAATTTGCTCTTAAAATAAAAAGTAAGCCTACTGCTACAGCTGTATGTCCAGAACCTGTTTTCAAACTGTTGGAGGCTTATCTCTATGTTAGAAAAGTGAAATTATCACCACAGTGTCATTTGGAAATTGAAAATTCACTTTTGAATACTACAGCAAAGTACCCTATTAAGAGAGTTGAAATTTAATTTCACTCAAGGATTATCGAGTATCAATATCCCTAACATTGTGAACGGAAATTTACCACATAAAGTAATAATAGGGATTGTGGAGCATGAAGCCTACTCCGGGAATTATAAAAAGTCGCCCTATAAATTCACACCTTTCGGACTTAGGGGTATCAGTTTACATGTGAATGGACTGCCTCACGGACGTGATTATGAAATGTTATACAACGGGGACCTATCTCTCTGTACTCGACCTTTTTACGACTTAATAGCCAATACTGTATCATGTAATGATAGCGGGGACAGGTTTAAATCTTGAAGAATACGCAAAGAATAGTAATTTATACGCCTATGATCTTACTGCAGACCTTTCAGCTTGTAACGCCTATCATTTAAACATTTTTGAGAAAGGGCACCCTAGGACTAAATCTCTCTTTTGGATCGATTCTACAATCACCCATCACTGTAGTGATCTATCTTGAGCATCCTCAACTCATTGAAATTGACAGAGTACGCAACGTACTTTTGAATTATTAAAGATGAATGAAGCGGAAATAAAATCGGTGTTTAAAAATGAACCTCGCTTTTTAGGCGTGTTTGCTATTAACGAAATAAACTCTGTAAAGTTGGAGAAGGATACCTGCCTCATATTCAATACATTGCCTCGTCACATCACCTCAACAGGACATTGGATTTCCGTTTGTAGAGCAAAAAACGACTGTTCACATAATTGATTCTTTTAACTTTAAAATTTATATTAAATAATCATTATATTACCTTATTTTTAAAATATAATAATGTAAGCTGTGTAAAAACTATGTCTTACCCTGTTCAACCCCTATATTCCAATTTATGTGGAGTCTGTATTTATTTCATTATATGTTTTTAAATAATGTATGTTTTAATAAACTTGTAAATATATTTGATGCTAAAAATTTGTATGTCAATGATTTTATAGTTTCTGATTATGTAATAAATGCTTTAAAATGAAAACGCGATTTTACTTACCTTAAAACTCGTATATATAAAAAGGTTTTAATAAAATTTCGTACAATTTTATTAAAATAAAATGTTTATATGGGCGAAACTCTGTGTGTTTTTATTCTTACATTACAAAATAAAAATAAAAAAGTATTAAAACAAAAATAAAAATAGAAATAATAAATAAAAAGTAATAAAACAAAAATAAAAAAATATAAAAGAAAACATAATGTTAATAAATATATGGTTAACAGTAAAGCAGAAACATATGAGTTAAAGCAGTTAAAGCAGTAAAGCAGTAAAACAAAAGCGTACTAATCCCAATAGGTGTTAGGTAACACCTCTATTGTTTTACTGCTTTACTGCTTTAAGGTATGTAATGTATGTGAGTTAAAGCAGTAAAGCAGAAAGTTAAAGCAGTAAAGCAGAAAGTTAAAGCAGTAAAGCAGAAAGTTAAAGCAGTAAAACATGAGTTAAAGCAGTAAAGCAGAAAGTTAAAGCAGTAAAGCAGTAAAACAAAGGCATACTAATCCCCTAGGTGTTAGGTAATAACACCTCTATTGTTTTACTGCTTTACTGCTTTACTGCTTTAAGGTATGTAAAGTATATGTTTTTATAAAATTTCGTACAATTGTAGTAAAATGAATGAAAGACTCATAGTATATTTGAAACGAAATTCTTGAATAGTTTACATTGATATCACATTTTTCGTTCACGTGGGAATTTTGCGTCTGGTGGACGCACGCGCCGGCGGTTACAGTGGAAATATTGTGGCGCCTGCAGCACGCGGCGGCGGATGCAGCGGGTGGGCTCTTGTGCCTGCGTAAGACAGCCACGCGGCGGTGGTTTCGCGGATGGGATGACCTGCGGACGCGGACTCGGAAACGTTTGCGATCACTGTCTCAACTGTGTAACTCTTTAGATATATATTCTGTCATGCTATAAGTGTTATAAAAATACTAACTCGTAGTAGGAAGCATTCTAGCAGATTGTAATATACACCATTCGAATCCTCATACCTTATTACCTAGGGGTAGACACCCATATTAGGGGCATTCGGGGCTCAGGGGAGGCTAGAAAAGGCTTGAAAAAAGTGGCACTCAGTTGGCACTATGTGGCACTCACTTGGCACTCATTGGCACTCACTTGGCACTCATTGGCACTCATTGGCACTCACTTGGCACTCACCTGGCACTCACCTGGCACTCATCTAATACTCATAGATCACTAATAGAACATCACAAGGATACTTCTTACGGTGATTGGGAACCATCAAAAAGCCATCAAGTTAGCGTGGCCTGTACCTGGACCCACAGTATATGGCAGGGACAAGGGCTGAAATATCAGCTGTCTCAAACAAGTGCTAAGACATCAAAAGGGCTAAGCCCCTAAAAAGGAAGGACAAAATTACCGTGGGTCAAAATCTTACGGAAGATTAATCAAAATGGTTGGCAGTGTTTGTACGTGAATAAGTAATGTGTGTATATGGGTAAATGTGTGTCAGGCAGTGAATGTGTGTATATGTGTCATAGTAATGTGTGTATAAGTGTGTGTGTGTGTGTGTGTGTGTGTGTGTGTGTGTGTGTGTGTGTGTGTGTGTGTGTGTGTGTGTGTGTGTGTGTGTGTGTGTGTGTGTGGGTGTTCAAGTTAGGATATCCATACATGCGTTCAAGTTAGGAACGAAATATGTGACGGGTGGGGCACGAGTGGTAAGAAAATTGGCGTGGCCAAAAATGACCCATGAAAGACCAAAAGGTTGGTCGAAAATTACCGTGGGCAAAAAATGACCATGGTATATGCCAAGAGGAAGGACGAAGAATTACCGTGGGCCAAAATTGACCCACGAAGATCAAAGGGTTGGTCGAAGACATGGTCAAACAAGGTACGACATCAAAAAGGGCTGTTCCTAAAGGTTAGCCAGGCACTACTGTGGGCAAAATGGCCCACGGTCGAAAATTTAGGGGGCGTAAAATAGTAATACGTACAACGATGCCGCCACGGCTATAACCCCGAAGGGCTACCAAAATCTCGTGGGCTGCCCAAAAAAATTAGGGTTCTCAAAAAATTAGGGTTCTCAAAAAATTAGGGTTCTCAAAAAATTAGGGTTCTCAAAAAATTAGGGTTCTCAAAAAATTAGGGTTCTCAAAAAATTAGGGTTCTCAAAAAATACCGTGGGCCAAAATGACCCATGGAAGACCAGGGTCGAAAAAAGGTAAAGTCCCAAAAAGGTAAAGGCCCAAAAGGTCAAGGTCAGGTAAAAAATTTGGGCTCAAAAAAGGTCAAGCCCAAAAAGGTAAAGGTCAAAAAAGGTCAAGGTCAAAAAAGGTCAAGGCCAAAAAAGGTCAAGGTCAGTCAAAGGTCAGGTAGGTGGTCAAGGTCATTTTCCTGCGGAATGGCTCCTGTTACTACTAAGGAGGAAAAAAGGAAAGACTAAAAGTTGCATACATTGGAATAAAAATGAGGTTAATGAACAATTTGGAAAAAGGGTGAATGGAGACTTACAAGGGAATAAGAAGCTTTTCTGGAAGGAAGCGCGAAAGGTTAAGAATGAGAGTAAGGGGAATCTGCATAGAATAGTGAATAGGAATGGTGCTTTCGTAACTAATGAAATGGATGTGAGAA
>JABUQX010023657.1:40000-42500 GCA_015478945.1 Trachelipus rathkii
TAGTAAGTATATATATATAGCAGCAGGACCTAGTAAATATGGGTTATTTATAAGTGGCTGACTCCAGGAGCAAAAATCAATAATTAATGTATCGTTATTTTAATAATTTCAGGGTAAATACATTAAATTTTGGGTAACCTAACCTAACCTAACCTAACCAACCTAACCTAACCAGACCTAACCTAATCTAACCTAACTTAATAGTAACGGTCAACCACTTATAAATGTCCATATATATATATATATATATATATATATAAAGCAAACAGAGATAAATTTTGCAGCATACATGTATAGCATATATATATATATATATATATATATATATATAGAGAGAGAGAGAGAGAGAGAGAGTAACCTTTACTTTTGTTAGTTGTGTAATTGTTACAACAAATAAAGGCTTTCATATGGTCTTGACCTTCTCTTCTTGTACTCTTTACTATAAGTCTTTTTGAAAGGTGACATTATATTTTCAATAAGATATACTGTAGTACATATGCACATACATATCATTGACAGAGAGGATATATATATATATATATATATATATTGGTTGGATATTATATACATATATATTATTATTGTTGGAGCGATGTTAGCAGTTGAAGAAAGAAGGCATATATAGCTATTGTTGCTATATATGTTATTGGCATCATTGTTGTTAGCATATTATTGGCATGTTGAAGAAGATATATATACATATATGTTGTTGGTTTATTATGCTGTTATTATTATATATACATATGATTTGTATAAACAGCTATATATATATATATATATATATCATATATATATTATTATTATTATATTATTATATTATATATATATACATATTGCTATATTGTTACATTTATGTTAAAGATATAAATATTTTAACGGTTGTTATATACATATATATATTACATATTACATATTGGTTATTATTATAATATATGTGTGGTGTATGTGTAGGTGTGTGTAGGGTGTGTGTGTGTGCGAGTATTTCTGGAATGTAAAAGAGAGATTGTAAAGCATTAGGTGAAAGTAAGCCAAAACTACCTCTAAGTCATTAAGGATTTCATCAGAAATAAATAAGTTCATATAAGTAAGGCTTACTATCTAATTTGTTCCAAGAATTTTATTCTTTTCTTTGAAGCAGCAAAGGTAATCCTCACTCGATTGCCTCCTAATTTCTGATCCTTTAAAAATTAGGGTTTAAAAAGCAAAAACGGTAATCTTTTGGAAAATGATTCATTCTTTTAAATACATACGCTACCTTCCTCAACTCCTATATATATATATATATATACAAATATATATATATTATAGGCGGTTAAGGGTGCTATTGTTTGATAACGGCTCTGTTAGTGTTGGTATACTACATATTATTATATTATATATATATACAGGCTATATGCATACATATTGGAAGAAAGGATATATTATATATATTATATATATATATGGTTATATATATTTCAATTATAAACCCCAATTAATATCTTGGCCGAATTATTTCCAATTACTTTTAGTAGATAAAGAAGAATATACTTATATATACATGTTATTATTATTGTTAGATTACTTTCTAAGTTATACATATTATTATTATTATGTTGGTTATTATTACAGTATTATATATATGTAATATATATTTATTCAAAACAATTGTTATTACATATGATGTTAAGTTGCTGCTGGTTATTATATATATACATATTACATATATAGTTTAAATATTCTACAAGAGTTATATATATATATACATATATTATTATTATTGTTATTATAAACGTATATATATATATATATTATATACATATATATTATTGGTTATTATATTATTAAGTTATTGGTTATTATTGTTATATATATATACATATATTATTGGTTATATATATTATTATTTCATGCCGAATGTATGTTTGAATGTATATATTATAAAGATATTATATATTAAAAATATATATACATATATATATATATATTATTATATTATATATACATATATATATTGCATATATATATATGTATATATATATATACGGTTATGACTGCCATGCATTTATAAGGTTATTGATGGAGAAGAGCATGTTGTATGGAAAGAGCATATAAGCAGCATATATATATATATATATAAGTATATATAAGTATATATAAAGATATATGTTATATATATGTATATATATATATATATATATATATGTGTGTGTGTGTGTGTGTACATGCTCTACAAGAATATGTGCTTGATATTTATTTTTTAAAAATGAATTTGTATAATTAAAATTTTACACAAAATGCTCTTGAATAAAGCTTTCAGTGGCTAAAAGTTACAACAATGAATATAATTATGAAATACTGCATACTTGAACAAACTGCACAATTCCAAACTGAGATATATATAAATATATATATATCATATATAGCATATAGCAAGGTATTAAGTAAGGGGTTGGTTATATTATTATACATATATATATTAAGTATGTATATGCTATATATATATTATTGTTATATTATA
>JABUQX010023657.1:45000-48323 GCA_015478945.1 Trachelipus rathkii
ATAATATAATAATAACTATAATAAATAATTTGGTATTGACTTTTCTCTATCTAATGTAGAAAATGGAAATGTTTTAATATATTAATTTAACACAGTGGAAATAGACTTTGTGGGTCGATTGTAAGATAATAATTATTTCATAATATAATA
The DNA here is from genome assembly GCA_015478945.1 of Trachelipus rathkii. Lineage (NCBI taxonomy): Eukaryota > Metazoa > Arthropoda > Malacostraca > Isopoda > Trachelipodidae > Trachelipus > Trachelipus rathkii. Next base: position 45,151 of record JABUQX010023657.1, read on the forward strand.
ATAATAATTTTATAATAAATAATTTGATATTGACTTTTCTCTATCTAATGTAAAAAATAGAAATGTTTTAATATAATTTTAATTTAACACAGTGGAAAGAGAATTTGTGGGTTATTGTGAGATAATAATTATTTAATAATATAATAATAACTCTATAATAAATAATTTGGTATTGACTTTTCTCTATCTAATGTAGAAAATGGAAATGTTTTAATAATTCAACGCAGTGGAAATAAACTTTGTGGGCTATTGTAAAATAATAATTCTTAATATTTTAATAATAGACTTTGTGGGTCATTGTAAGATAAAAATTATATAATAATGCAGTAATAATTCTTTAATAAACAATTCACTATTGATTTTTCTCTCTCTCTAATCTAAAAATTGGAAATGTTTTAAATAATTTTAATTCAACACAGTGGAAATAAACTTTGTTAGTTATTATAAGATAGTAATTATTTAATAGAATTATAATAATTCTTTAATAAATAATTTGTAATTGACTTTTCTCAATCTAATATAGAAACTGGAAATGTTTTAATAATTCAACACAGTGGCAATATTCTTTGTGGACTATTGTAAAATAATAATTCTTAATAATTTAACAATCGACATTGTGGGTCATTGTCAGATAATTATTATTTAATAATGCAGTAATAATTCTTCAATAAATAATTCGCTATTGGTTTTTTCTCTCTCTAATCTAAAAAATGGTTATATTTTTTTAATATAATATTAATTCAGCCCAGTGGAAATAGACCTCGTCGGTTATCGTAAGATAAAAAATATTTAACATAATAATAATTCTTTAATAAATAATTTGATATTGACTTTTCTCTATCTAATATAGAAACTGGAAAGGTTTTAATATTTCAACACATTGAGAATAGACTTTATGGGCTATTGTAAAAAAATAATTATTTAATACTTTAATAAAAATTCTTTAATAAATAATAATTTAATAATTATTTAAGGAAAATATAGTTAAAAATTATGCTGGCATAAATTTTTAAAATGAGGTAAAAGAGTATTATATATATATAGTATATATATATATATATATATATATATATATATATTGTTATGTTGGTTATTATAGCAGCTGGTTATTATTGTTGGAGCATATGCTGCTGTTGTTATTACTGCATAAAGAAGATATATATATTATATTATTATGTGCATATTGGTTACAGCAGCTATATATATAGCAATATATATATAGGCATATGGCATGGTTACTGGCTACAGCAAGCATATGTTATGGTTGCTGCTGCTGGTTGCTGTTGTTGTTGCTGTTAAATATATCATACATATTTTTATTATTGTTGCTATATATTATTATTATTATATACTGTTATTTATATATTATTGTTGTTATTATATGTTATATATATATTATATATTATTACATATATATATTGGTTGGTTATACATACATACATATGTTATTGTTGTTATATATATTATTATTATATATATATTATTATTATTATTATTTCCTTTCTTTCTTCACCTTCCTCTTTGCCCCAAGATTGGGGGTAAGGTGCTGTACAAGCATCGGAAAAGAAAAGCAGTAGGAGAACATGACAAACGTCGAAAAGAAAGCCCAGCCTTACCGCCCCCTCTGTACCATTAATTAGTGAGAACTCGTCACAGACAGAAAATCCACCCTAGAGCTTCATAGGACCGCGACGGACCACTATGGTAAACAGGTCAATGTAAGGGCAGCCCATCCCCGCCAGGTGGGCCACAACCGTCTCCCATGACAAAACCCCGCCATTCTCTCCTATCATGCACCTTTATTCTCGCCTCTGCCAAACTCACATTTCTCTCCTTCAGACATTCGTTCACCGACTCAATCCACTTTCTTTTCGGTCTCCCAGCCGGTCGGTTCCCAACACACTCGCCACTATACATCCGCTTAACCAACCGACTTTCATTCATCCTTTCCACATGACCAAACCATCTCAACATACTTTCATTTATTCTCTCATTTACCCCTTTCTTCACACCACACAACTCTCTAATTACGTTCATTCCTCACTTTATTAATTTTTCACACACCTAGCATGCCCCTAAGATTGCTGTCAATCTGAACACACATTGAACTTTAGATCTATACTTCTTATTCCAGACCATAGTCTCACTACTATACAATAACACAGGTAACAACATACCCTCATGTAAGACTCTAGCGCACTCAAGACTTAGTCCCTTTACATTCACCAACGATTTAATTGAACCAGCCACCTTCCTGCCATTCACAACTTTCCTACTACACTCTGCATCATCCGTTCCCTTCTCATCCAACACATACCCTAAATATTTAACTCAGACACTTGCTCCAGCTGCTCATCATCTAACATAACTTCACACTGAGGACTGTCCTCACTCACAACAATAATAGGCGGAATTTCCCACTACAGCAGCAGCAGCAGCAGCAGCATAGCTATATATATATATATATTATTATATTATTATATATTGTTGGTAAACAGCATATATATTATATAAATAGTTGCTGAATATTCAGTACAGCTCTATTATATATATAGCTATATATCTATATATAGCTATATATATACATATATATTTATTATTACTACAATATTATAAATATATATATTATAGCATAGTATATATATATTATTATGCTATATATATAGCATATATTTTATTATTATTATTATTAGAAGTTCTTAAAATTTACATAAGTTATTATTATATATATTATTATATATATTATATATATATAATCATATACATATATATATATATATATAGCATATACATTATGTTAGCATATACATACATATATGATATTATACATATTAAGGTTACATACATATAAGTTGGCGGTGTGTATACATATATATATATAAATATATTGCTATACATATATATAGTATAAAGTATATATAAGGTTATGCGGTATATATATATATATATATATATATATATATATATATAGCATATATATATATACATATACATATATTATTATTATATACATATACATATATATTATATACATATTATATGTTATTATTATTATTATATATATACATATATATATATATATATATATGAAGCGGCGCACGAAAATGCGAAAAGCTTCACGATAAATGCGAAAACGGTTAAACACCCAGTCCAGGGCTGAACGAAGTATTACG
>JABUQX010023658.1:0-13982 GCA_015478945.1 Trachelipus rathkii
ATATATATATATATATATATATATATATATATATATATAATGTATTTTAAGTTAAGACTACAATACTGTTTATTAATAACCTATAAGTTAATACTAGTATGTTCCTAAAACAGATCACATAAAAATTGAAATAAAATTCATATACAGCTACTTTAATTGCTTGGTGGGAAAAGAACCAATGAATGTATAATCATGGCTAATCAGTGTATTACTAGTATAACAAATTAGAAAAACACATGTATGACTACTATTTAATCAGTAGTTCTGTGGGAAATAATCAAAAATTGAAAATTCCGGATTGAGTTATATCTAAATGTATTTAAATTGTTTTAGAAATGTAAACCTAACACTAACCTAACCAACTATGGAACTATGCATGAAGAATTTTTATAGATTATAAATCATACAGTTAAACGCCATAATCATATTATGAGTAGGCCTATGTATGCACATTTCACGTGAACTTTTGAAGAAATTTTTTTTTTACATTATTATAATTTTAAATTATGACAATCAATTTTATTATTTATTTAATATTACACACACAATAATAATAATAATATTTTCATTTTTAATAAAATAGGCACTCAATATTAACAAAGTACATTTCACGTGAACTTTTTTTTTTTATCCTTACACTAGATAGAAGAAAAATAGGTATAGAAAACATTAAACAAATGTCTTGTAGTCTTAAATAAACAAAAATTAAAATAAATATTATTAAAAATAAAAAAAATTGACATTTTTATATAAAAGTTTATATTGACCTGTTTTCCCCTCGCTAACTGGTTTTACCCTGAAATCGAAAAACTTAACTCTAAAAATACAGATTTCACCCTTACATGGAAATGTTAAAAATATACTTCCCAATATGCATCTAAATTGAAATTCTGATATCTTAATTTCTATGAGATTCACCAGGTCTTAGAAATTTTTTTCAATTTAAAAATTTTTTTTTTATGGGGGAAATTTTTTTTGACTTGTAGGTGTAAGTTATTTACTTTAGTCTTATTTACTACTAAAAACATTTCTCCAAATGAAAATGTTTTTATATATATATATATATATATATATATATATATATATATATATATATATATTATATATATATATATATATATATATATATATATATATATATATATATATATCTATATATATATATATATATATATATATATATATATATATATATATATATTATTTATTTTTATATATTTTGTTGGCTTTTTTATTATATTTTTTTATTTCGATAAATAATCTTAATAGTTTCTGCTTCAAATTGACAAAATAAATTTTAGTTTCAATTTTCGCACTTTAAAATTTTTATTTTTATTTAAACTTTCGTTTCATATACAATACATTTAATAATTGTTAGTATTGTTGCTCTGGTTAACTTTTACTGTTTAGGTGCCTGTGACATCTTTCAGCTCAGGTTATCATAGCTACATATACACATACACCTGTGTGTATACTTAACAAATTTCGTTCATAACCTGAACTAGGGAGGGAACTCTAAACCGAGACCTAACCTAGGTAGATTGTCAATGCATTCACATGTTTGGTAACGAATATATATATACATAAAAAAAAAAAAAAAAAAAATGGGATTGTTCACAACTTCTTTAAGAGTAACTTTTTTTTCAAATGAGAAAACAATTTTATTTTTTTATTTTTTTTTTTTTTTTTGTGTACTTCATTACAATTTTTTTTAGTCTATGCTGTGATCTTTATAAAAATCGGAGATGGAGAGGTTCTGCTCTACTATTATTATTATTATTATTATTATTATTATTATTATTATTATTATTATTATTATTATTATTATTATTATTATTATTATTATTATTTGTTATTATTATTATTATTATTATTATTATTATTATTATTATTATTATTATTATTATTATTATTATTATTATTATTATTATTATTATTATTATTATTATTCTTTTTATTTTTATTAAAACTGATATTATTATTATTATTATTATTATTATTATTATTAAAAATTCTTATTAATATTATTGTTATTATTATTATTATTATTATTAATATTAATATTATCCCTGTTATACCCTCATGTTTTGGTTAAATATTTAAGCGTCTAAAATTTGTTAATTTTCTTGTCTTTTTACATTGTGGTGTATCAAAATCGTAAAAATTTCAGAGATTGAGAGAGAAAACGAATACGAATCCGTCTACGAATCCGACTCAAGTTCCGATGAAGGAGAACGCTAGGGTTTTAGGACATGGTCGCATATCCTACTATGACCACCGATTCTGACGAAGAGAAATCCTAGGACTGTTTGACCCCTGGAATGTGCACCCAATCCTTTTTGTTAATTACACCATGACCCGACCATGAAGAAGTATCTATGGTTGTTGAGAACCACCGGGTGCCATCACTATACTTTTCAACTTTATGTTAATTTATTGTTTAATTGAATTCTGATTCATTACTTTTATATGAAAAAATAATAAATAATTAGTTTAATTATATAAAGTATAATGGTCTATTTTTCCTTTTATTAACCAAACTTTCTTTTTTTAACTTATCTAATTGATTTTCCGCCATATTTATATTTTTGTTTGATTTGTGAGTATATTCAAAGTTATTTAGAAAATAGAATATTTTGAAAACACTTACGTAGTTTACAAAGAAAATGTTTATAGAGACCAATATTTATTTTGCACATGCTAAGGAGTAATGAATTTGTTTACAACTTTTAGTTATTATGATACACATTTCTTTATATATAGTTTAATATTGAGGTATAATTTTCAAAAATATACTCTTCAGAAATAAACTAGATAATAATTTTGACACAGGTCAGCAAACAAAATAAAAGTTAACTATTATTTGAAAATTAAACTGACTATTTTATTTTAAAATTCTCTACTGTTCCAATGCCAAGTTTTTAGAAATTTTCGGAGAATTTGCAATTACTATTGTTAACAAATTTTAATGCTAGATAAAATTTATGCTTTTTAATATAGCGAGCTTGGCGAATCATTTGCTTTCCCCATTCTTTCGTGCCCAACAAAATATTGTTTAACACTCTATTATTATACAGTTACTATTCCAAAAACTGTCTTATTCTGAACTTTCCATCGTACCTCATTTTATAATAGAGATTGTGTGATGTGTTTTTCTGTTTATTCTTTTAAACATTAAAAACTTAAGAAAAATAGGTTACAAACCAACCCTATGATTAAACTTGCAACATTCAGTTTACTAAGTTAGACGATAAAAGAATCTGTTGGTTAATTTTCTACTGAAAACAATCCTATAACATCCAGCAATAAAAATTCTTTGATCTTGGTAAAAAGTTGGAACTTTAAGTGTGTTTGTTGGTTAAGAGTGTGAGTATGTGTATATTTGTTTTGTACGTATGAGACTTTTTTTGAGATATTCACATACACAATATAGCCGAATTTCAAACGTTATTAGATACGATATTCAATTTAATTATTTCTTAAATTTGAACAAAAATAATTTTTTATAAATTTTTACAGCTTTGCAAAAAATCACATTTTCGAATACTATATTTTGATTTTCAATCTATTGACGATGTGGCCTTTTGGTGACACTGTGCCAAACGTCGTGAGAAAAAAAGTTTAAATGTTTTTTTTTTTTTTAAATCTATTGGCGGCGATTTGACAAAACTCGTCAAAAATGGATTGCGATTTTGCGATTTCCGGAATTAATTTTTTATTTAAAAAATATCTTAACAGGGGCGTATATATAGGGTAGGCCGGGTAGGTAGCTCCTACCTACGATTTTTTTTCAGGTTTAAAACCAAGTTGAAATTTAAATTGTAAAAAGTATAACATTATTATCTAATAATATAATTATGCAATTCACGGAATAAATCAAAGATTGGGAAATAAATTCAAAATAGAAGAGAAAAATCATCTCCTTATCTTTAAATAATTATTGGAATTCAATTAGAAATTCTCGGCTTCCTCAACTTATCTATCTTAATAGTAAATATCATTATTTTACTCATTTCCAGGTACTGGATCGAAATGACGTCATTTTTCATCGTCAATACAATTATAAAGGAGCTGTCTAAGTCTCTGTCCTTATACTACTTAATAATTAAATAATCGATAAAATAATTCTGACTAATATTAATTCATGAAATCTTCATCCGTTCTCGTGATCTTCCTCATTAAATATTACGAAATATGTGGCTTGTGGCAGTTTTCTTTGAATTTATTGTACTCGAATCAGAGTACAATCTGATTATGATTTCTTGATATTGAATATTAAATTTTATCATTATGTCTTCATTTATTTAGTTAGGTATTTGTTAGCATTAATTATCATAAAATTAAGTGAAATAATGCATAAATGGAGTAAGTTTTTGATTATTTATATTAAAGAAAAAACGCTTTTAAAAACTTATCTATAGATTCATTAGCTTTATCTATTTTAAAATAACAAAGTTTGAATAGGCCTATAAAGAAATATACTTAACAAATTGTGGATATGTGGTATATTAGATATTATAGTATGTGGCATCGTCGTTTTGGGTTTTTTTTTTTGTATATTCATAATGATAAACAAGCTTTGTTCATAGTCATATAAAAGGTACGTTAGTTATATATTATAATAGAATATTTTGAGTTTGTTTTGATATATTAGTATTTTTCTATTTCCGTTTATACATTATTATTATTATTTATACACTAGTGTTTTATATAATATTTTATATCTTATATATTATCATATATATATATTTATATATTATATTATATATATATATTATAATTATTTTATTATTATATATATATATTATATTATATTAATATATATATATTATATATATTTATTTATTATATTCATATAATATTATTATATCTATATATATATATATTATAATATATATTAATATATATTATTATTATATATTTATATTATAATATTTATCTAATATATAATTATAATATATTAGTTGATTTGAGGTGTCGGGAGTGACACATATTTATTATTTAGTTAAGGAATGATATAGTTAATCCTGTTGTTTAGTCTAAGTTATATGTAGCCTTATACTCTAGTTTGATTTATAGTCAGTATATATACAGTAAGTAATGGTTATTAGTATGATAATAATCATAATATAATATAATAATGATTCTGTTTTTTATTTGTATTTTATTATATTACTATATATATACTTAACTGCTATACCCAAGTGTATTTCCTTCTCCATGAGTACGTAAATACCACTGATTTTACGTTAATCACCAAATAAGCTCTCATCTACAAATACCTCTTTAATACAAATAAGGTCTAAGTGTTTTTCTATAATAATTAAAATAGATAATCAAATTTCCATAAACTTATAAAAGACTTATAATATATATATAATTACTATTATATTATTATTTATATTTTCTTATATTTACTATTATTATATTATAAATTATAATATATTCTATCATTCATCTCTCTCTATCTATTTCTCTATCTACTTATTTATTTAGATACTTATGAGAGGTCTGAGGTGCGTATACACTCGGCCAGATAGTACGCACGCTATTGAGCCGTAGCTACGCAAATATAGCAGTTATACCGTTCAATTCATTATACTCCATAATTTAAGTGTGACTATTATATATATATATATAATATATATATATATATATTATCATATCATGTCCGTACTCCATGTCTCTACCCTATATAGATGACCTTCTTGGGCTTATGCGCTGGCGGGAGAGAGAGAATTGTCTACGAGCGCTGCTTTTGGGTTTCTCCCTCTTCTTTTTTTTTTGTCGCGCTCGCGCAAAACACGTTAACAATAACACAAAGTTTCTTTTTTTTCTTTTTTTTCAAAATGACCAAATTTAACAAGATACTATAATCAATAAAAAGTTTTGAACCTTCAAGTGTGGAGCAAAACAACTTTCTTGAATTATTAAAGAAAAAGCAAGTAAACTCCATTTCCAATTTCTGTATGAAACTCCTCGACAAATTCCAAGGTATATTTTTAGTCCGGGATAACAAAATGTTATCGCTCTCTATGTGTCCTCTTCCTCTTATTGCAAAAAAACTACATACATTATTGAAAATAGATATATAATATACACTTCGCTATCGAGTGCATGGAGATCTTTATTACCTTCCTAATTAGAAGTTTCACTCGCTTGTTATTTTGATACTCATTTTATTATCTATCCACGTTACTCAACCTTGTTCTTTAAAAATCACTAACATCATCATCACGACTTAATTTAATTCTATATTTCTATAACTTTTTTCCTATACCCTCCCGCTCATAGCTTATGTCTAAATATATACTTGACTAGCTATATTAGATTTTATATAAGACTCTTATATACCTATCTTCTTTCATAAGTTTGTTCATCTTTTTTATTTCATAATGCATATATACCCTCACTTTGATCTATACCCTACTCACTTTTTGGAATCGAACTTTCATAATTTTTTACTATATATTATAGTAATTTTATTGACCCCCCAGCAACATTTTTGGCACATTACTCACTATTATTATCCTCCTCATATTCTGTAGCTGCTACTCAGATATTCACCTTATTTTCCTTCCCTCTTTATCTAGCATTCTTTCACTTTTCATACGCCTTATTATTCACCTGATGTCTCAACCAGTTCCCTACTTCATCACCTCCTACGAGGAGTCAGTGAATATGTCTTCATCACCTAGCCACTATATCTTCTTATATCTACGCGTTTACCTTTCACCCTCTTTTCACCCCTATCCAACTATCTACTTATCAGGTAGCTCTATTCTCACACTACATATGCATATTCTATGGACATTCAGTTCTCTACAAACTTACAATTTACATCTCACGCTCGCACTCATGTCTTCGGTGTAAGAACATATGACGATTACCCCAAATTCTCTACTAAGGATACTCGTATGCACAAAGTGATCTACTTATACAGATATTAACACTCCTCACCTCTTGCGCATCTGTACTACCCCTCATCCTGCATATATGCTCGACTATATACAAAAGTAATATATCCTCAGGGACGTGTTTACTACACACGTGTAGCGATTGTTCTGCTCACACTTCACTGTTTTTCCTTCTTGTGCACGACTGATTGGAAAGATATTCTCTTTCTGTCGGATCGACATCCCTTTCGCCACCGCACTCTTTTGCTACTTTCTTTAGGCACCGCTTTCTATACTCTACACTGTACTCGCTACTCTCACAAATAGAACGCCATGATTTCACATCACCTAATTTATATTGATTACCTCTTTTACACTCCACAAAAAATTCGTGTTGCCCCATTGCACTCTCTTTATACTTCTTACCACTTAGCGCGCCTTATTAATAGAACGCATATAAATCTATAAAACCACTCTCTGATTATTAAAAGTGACAATGAAATCCACTGTCAAAACAGGATGTAAAAGGGTTTATATAACTTTCACTTTCTCATCCATCCTTTACTCAGCCACCGGCATCCTTTTGTTTGTTTTCTGTTTCCTTCTCCTCTGTTGTATAGCTGTTACGCCTACGCCTCTAACGTTGGGTTGTGTCACAAGCCCTTAGTCTCCCTTCCCACCACTACGTCTTTTTAACAACAGTGGATAATCGCTGCCGCGACAATCGTCTCTTGCCCAGAGACACGCACTATATCTTGCACAGCATTGTCCTCTCGTCAGCATTCCTTTTCATACGCTTGTGACCATGCATCAAATGTCGTTAAGGTTTACACTCTTAAGGTCGTCATTAGAGATCTAAGTTCTTTCTTAACATGGTTCTGGCGCTAATTACACCTTTGTCAGGATCTCCTTCCAGGTTGTCTCTTCGACCACGCACCTCACTCTACACGTGGTGCTTTATCAACTCCACCACTACATAAGGGGGCTTCAGCTTCTGTTATAACCATTCCCCAACAGTGCTCTTTTTATCTCTCTCATTTGTGTGCATCATCTAGACTCATGAAGGTTTTTAATATATTCGAAATAACAATACATCATCTTCTATATCCTATTATATATAATTATTCTATTTTATTATTATAGGTTTATTACATAATAATTCTGATTTTATCATACGATGTCTTTTTTAATAAATATACTATATATTATTCACTATTAACTATTATATATTCTCTGAATGTTTAAAATTGTTCTTAATCTACGTGCTTACTGGTTGACTATTTTTATATCACACTTGAAACAATATAATCCGATAATTATAGTATAATATTATTATCAAAAAGTCCCAGAATTTTTATTCTCTAGTAAATATTAATTATCGTACATGATAGTTTTGGGTAATAATCGGTAAATTTTGAAAAAGGGGTACACTTTCTATAGGATACTCCTGGAAAGGAATTCCAGGATACAACTATGGAAACTTAAGGGAATAGTGGTCTTCTCCCTTGGAAACATGGAAACGGGGAAAAATATACATTATATATATTTATATATTCTTTTTTAAATAAATAAAATAAATTTAAAAAAATAATATATTAATAAATAAAATAAATTAAAAATTTAATTAAAAAAAAAAAAAATATTGATAAAAATTGCTAAACAAATAAAAAAATTAAAAAATAATAATAATAAAATTTTAGTTTTATTGCTACTAGCGATTGGTTATCTATTTTCGGTGATGTCTGTTTTGACTCGCCTAAGTACCTAGCCTCTCCCTCTGTTCACTCCTAATCAGGTAAATTAGATAGAGTAGTTCCCCGGGTAGGGTGCTACCTTTTCGGTGTAAATATAACAGGGTCGTAGCTTGGTTATAATAATTCCTTATCAATCAGTATTAGCGCGAGTAGATTTCTTGATTCGGGTTTGTCGACTGAGGTAAGAGATATGTAGCAAGGTTTGCATAGAGTGGTCTAATGAGATGGACTTTGAGAACACGTATACATCCAGGTGCTACAGAATGACGATTGGTTCGGAGTGCGCATTAAGTAGGATGACGATGGTGGGTGAACAAGGGTCAGTCGAGTGAGAGTTGATGGCGCCTAGTGGTTGCAGGGAGGATGAGGAGCGTGACTGGTTTGTGAGTGTTAGAGTAGTTATAGTGTGTGAGAAGCGCAGAGAGGAGAGAGGAATGTGCGAGTGTGAGTATGAGGGAGTATTGAGGATAATTGAGAGGTGGTGGCGGGGTGATTCTTCTTTTGGTGGGAATTGGAACCGAGCCCTAAGTTTGGTGCGCTTGGGTCTTAACGTGAGGGTCTGTTGTTACGCCCTGTGTTTTATGAGTGGATGAGGGTGAATCGGTCTGGCAATAGAGGTATAAGAATCTCTGTGTATGTTATGTATAAAGATGGACAATCTTTAAAGAGGACAGTGTTAAGGGTGTAGGAGAATTGATTGAATGGTGATTTGTATATAACGAGAGTGTTGACATAATGGGTAGTTGAAAGAGAAGAGATGAGTAGGAGATAAAGTGAGTGTATGCGTTGAGATAGAAAGGAGATACTAGGAGATGTGGAGAAAGACAGAATGGAGTGATGTTGAGTTGACATGTGGATTAAGCGATGTAATAACGGCAGTGGTCGAAGTGTCGTTCGGGAAGGTGCGTAACGTGGATGGCGCAGACGGGTAATGCGAGTAGAATTGAGTCAGAAAGATGCTCTGGTGAGGCGTGTGTGAAGTATAATATAGTTGTAGAGATTTTTAAAATATTTGCCATATATATTTCGAAATTCATTTTGTCACAGGAGGAGATCAATAATAAGGGTTTTAATAAAAGACATCTTCACGCAAGTTCCCTATATTATAAAATAAAATTAATATGATAAATAAAATCTGTGTCCTATAAAATTTACAGCTCCTACTTATATTTTTGAGAGTACTGTCCCGTCCACTAACTATATATGTTAATGTCTCCCATATGTTTAGTATCTTATTTATTCTTAAGCAAATAAAAATTAAAAAAATCAAAATGAAAGAAGAGATTAGAAGATTTTTCTGCTCTTATCTTTTGTCTTAATGGATTTACACCTCAAAAATCTTTCCTTTTTATTAATACGGGTGTAAGTTCAGTGAAAACCATGATTTCTCAGAGGCTGTTATATATTATATATATAACCGTAAAAAAAATTGCATTTTTTTTATATTACATATCATAATACTCTATATATATTATTCTATATAATATAAAGAATAAATCAAGTAAATCAGTATATATATATTAAAATCAAATATTAAATATCAGATATATATATAAATATTTTATATATATTTATACAAGTATCTTACTATTATATATATATATATTATATATAGCATTAACTCCTTAAAGGAAGTACTAAAGTGGACCATATCACTAAGTCGACCAATCCGAGCAAGACTCTGCACCCCTCCACTGCAGCCCCCCAGCGTGCGATCGACGTGTTAAGTAAAACTCCCAAGAAGAAAGATCGTGAAAGTTTCCCACAAGTTGCTTTTTTTTTATCGTTTTCTGTTTTTTGATATCTTTTCCCTTGTTTTCTTTTTAAATTTCTTCCAAATATCTCTTATTTTACAAAGTAGGGCTTAATGAAGCCCGTCGTCCCGCTGAGGCCGAGAGACTCACACCTGACTGGTCTTTCCTCCAGTATTCAATTCCTCTGCTTAAATTTTCTTTGGTGAAATCATATATTTCAAGGTTTAAAAAAAAAACAAAAAAAAGGATTATTATTGGCAACCTTGTCCGAATATCTACTAAAGAGAAGCGGAGAAAAATCACTTACATTGTTCGTTTATATATATCAAAATTTTTTATTTATTTTGTTTTGTTTTCCGCTATGGAGCTATTTTTAATAAGTCAAGTTTTCGTGGAACATTCTATTATACTGATATAATATAGTATATAAAAATAAAAAAAATAAAACATACATTATATATATCTATATAAATAATATATATTTATAACTTCTTTTTAGTATTATTTTTTCATATATTTATTAATTATTACTTATCAAAAAAATTAGTATTTGCAATTTTTAATTTAATACATATACCATATAGGAACTTAATCCTTTAAAGGTACAACAATAAATTCTTTATTGAAATCGGATGTAATGGAATTTTTTTTTCGAATTATTTCAAGCAAATAGTGGGTTAAGGTTGCAAAATCTAAAGTTTTTTTTTTTTTTAATAAACGAAAGGAATCCCCAAGATTGAAATCGCCAAATAATGATAGGAAGAGTCAGGGTCTCTCGGGCCTCAGTCGAGGGGGACGAAAACGGGGGGTACTATAGCGTACCGCTAAAACAGCTCTGTCGTTATTTCTGTCCGCCCGTCAGCATCGAACCCTTAAAAAAACAATTAATTTTTTTTTTTTAAAAATTAACACAAAGGACAAAATAAAGCAACATGTGGCAATCCTAATTCCGCTCGTCTATTGCGACAAGTTCATTAATGCACTAACACGTTAACACGCTCGGGCCTGCACACACGTATCGTTCCTGCGATTTGCGGTATCCGTGACTTTTTAATGTAACTCCTTTTAAAGGATAGTGCTATTATAATACTGTTAAAGGATTCTATTTTCCTTTTTCTTTTTATCATATCATGTATTCCTTAATTTTATCTTATATATCTGAAATTGATTAATAGTATATATGATCATTATATACATATATATTTTGGTACTTTTAGGCATTAAACATATATCAATAGCAAAAAATAAATATAATCATATTTATTTTATCTTTAATAATATTTGCTTCCTTAAAACATTTCAAACATTTTGTTTTATTTACTTAATATTATATATATTATATATATTAAAAAATTTTATTTAATTCTACCTTCTTTTTTAATGTTTAATAATTATATTATATATATATATACTTAATAATAATTTATTTATATTTTTTAATTTTAATATGCAAATATAAAACTTGATTTATTAAACACTCGTTTCAGGTTAATGGTTGTTGGTTGTTAGTAATTTTAACCCCTCTACCAAAAAGTCTTATTATCTATCTTTAAATTTTATTGATTCTATATAATAGATCCTGACATAGCCTTTCGAGTATACCAAAAGCAAAGAAAATAGATTCATTAATTTCCGGTTTTGGCAAAAGAAATAAAAAAGAAGCTATAAGATTTTTGGAAATGGAACTTCAAAAAATAATGTCTAGCAATCTTGGTTCCAGTTTTTCTTGTTACAGATCCTTTTGTGTAAGTTCAAATTAATTCAATTATCATATACTATATCTATTACCCTATATTATTATATTATATTATAATATATATTATATTACTCTATAATATATTATAATATATATATATATCATATATATATATCTTATATATATATTATATATAATATTATAGTAACTATTATAAATGATAGTAAATAATATATATCAGTATATATATAAAATATATTCAGATACGTTTCCCCTAATTTTCAAGTATATCATTCTTTAATTGTTTTTTTATAAATAATGTTGTTATAATGTTTTTTTTTTTTTTTTTTAAACCACACACAGACACCGATCAACCCTAATTCAGGAAATCAGTATATCAAGCCCCCCACACCCGCCACGGGCAAGGAGCCGCTACTTAACACGGAAGGCGACAAGGGTTCGTTAATTTATGATTATTATGAATATAATCATTTCTATACATTCACAATTCCACCAGTCTACCCATTCCTATAACCCTATTCATCATAATAAGAAAATTGTAATTTCCTACTGGCCGTAACGTAACAAGATCTTCATACCCATTTATCCACTATACATGGTTATATTCTTAATCTTTGAACAAATAATAAGAAGCTTCCTTAACCATCTCTTAAACTCCAACTGATCTATAGTGCTGATTCTCCGAGAATCGCTATTTCTTTTCCAGATAATATTCACTTGTTACTTCTTTAAAAAACAATTGATATATATATACTATATTGATTATATATATATATATACTATAATTTATATAATTATTATATAATTATTGATATATGTATTAATTTTATTGTTATTAAAATATACATATATATGATACAAATGTTAATATCATATATATATTTATTATTTATATTATATATATATAACTATATTATATTTAATATATATATTATTTAAAAACTTATATGCATTTACAAAGAAAATAGAATATTTTGAATTCAAATTTATTTAATGGTTTTAATTTTACGTATAAAAAAAAACTATAATATACTATAATTTATATGTATATTTTTTGATAATGTTGAGATATTCTGACTAATTATAAAATTTGCATATTTTTTAAAAATTAATAAAAACTCATCATTTTAGCTATATATATATTATATATTTATTACATATTATTTATTATAGTATTATATTATTATAATAAGCAGTAAATATGATCAGATCCTGATGTGTCAGATTAATTATCATATATTTAATATCGCATACTCATATATCACTATAATTTTAACTATCTATTCCTCCTATATCCCTACATACCATGATCTTTGATTATACTATTGATCTAAATTGATTCAAGTAATATTATAAGTATCCTTTTTAGATTATTCATCACATAAATATATAATTTTAAAGAACTTAATTATAACATACAAATAAATTCTTTGCTGTAGTTGTTGTTGTTGAATTAATGTCGGTGTCGTTGTTGTGATGTCAAAATTTCTGGAACTTGGCATAGATTATGCACCATTCTTAGCAACAATTGTAATTTGTGAAATTAGTTTGTTGTTGTTGTGTTCGTTGTTGTTAGTTGTTTGTTGTTAGTAGTTGTTGTTATGTTGTTGTTGTTGTTGTTGTTGTTGTTGTTGTTGTTGTTCGTTCGTTCTTTTAGCTTTTGCTGCTGCTTGTATTTTGGTTATTATTGTTGTTCTAGTATTTTTTTTATTTTTGCTGGTGACAATTGTTGTTGTTTTCATTTCTGTGTTTGTCTTTGTTGTTGTTGATATTGCTGCTTTGATGTTTTTATTATTGCTAATGCTTTTATATTGCAAATGTTCTAACTATATTTTATGTACATGACATAGTTATTGTTGTA
>JABUQX010023660.1:7500-10000 GCA_015478945.1 Trachelipus rathkii
CTTTATAATTCCAATTGTGTTTTGCATAATTTCTAAGGCATCTTAAGAAAGTTTCTCGCTCTGTGTTCCTCTTGAGGCTGCACCGAAGAGCCAAGGGAAGAGATAGGATACATGTTCCCAGTTAATAAGTACACACACAGTTTGAGATTCCTTACGATGAGCTATCATTGAAAGAGGAGCCACTCGAGGCGTTACGGAAATTCAGTGCCTCAAACAAACCTGTCACATTGTGGCAAAAGCAAAGCCCATCTTGACTGGTGAAAAAGTTGAAAAAGAGTGGTGACGTTTTCTCTGACTTGCGACTTTCACACTTTCATGTAACAAATTCCACTGCTTGAGTCTCGACGTCAAAAGCTCGGCATTGGACTTTGTGAGACCAAGATCTATGATCAAGTCGTTGATGTCTTCTTGATTGGGGAAATATGGGTTTCTCTCCTCATCTATACTATATTCAGGATCAACGACTTCATCGTCTTCTGATTTGCTGCTTTCTTCTGAAGATGCCTGTCTTCCCTTTGGGGGAATGGGCACAGGGAGCTCAGGAGAGTGTGGCACTTCTGCAATGGATGACGGAAGGTCTGGATATGTGATAGCAGGCGCATTTTTGCCAGCTCGACGCTTGGACGGGTCCACCAAACAGAAGAAGCAATTGCTGGAGTGGTCAGTTGGCTCTCTCCAAATTCGTGGGATTGCGAATTTCATGGCTCTATTTCCCCCCTGTACCAACCTGCAAAGGAAAAAAAACTTTCTGTGAAGAATTTCTCTCTGATCTAAATTTATTCTATTTGGTGGTTTTAGATAGTACAATGACCACGTATTATGTTAATAATTATAATCAAATTTTACTAATAATTGCGAAAATAGACTTTAATTAATATATATATAATATTATATATATTATATATATATATATATATATATATATATATATAATATATTATATATATATAAAATATATATTTATATTTATAATATAGTTATATATATAAATAATATAAAAATATGTATATATGTATTACTTAAATGAAAAATCGCGATTTCTATTTATATATATATATCTATATAATATATTATATATATATTATATATATATATATATATATATATATATATATATATATTATATTATATATATATATGCCTACTCGTCAAAATTAACGGCACACCTCGGTCATTTCACGCTAACAGGCTACAGAAAGGACCAAGAACGCTGTGTAGCTTTATTATGTAAATAACATAACATCCGGGACACAGTATACAGCTTTGTAATAGTGTTGGGGGTGTATAGGGTCCTCCATCGCTATAATTAATGTAAATGGCAAAGCACGTAACTCCAGCTTTAGCGATTGGGGGAAGGTTGTGGCGGGGGAATGTTGAGTACGTGGTACATTCAGGTGCGAATTTAACCGCTATAACCATGGAAAGGAATGCCCGTCGACTAACACTTGATGAGCGCGTAGAGATTACCACCCTCCGTGCCGAGAGGTACTTTTTGGCAAGTGAACTCGTCGACGTTGGTGTGGCGCAACAACAGTCCGCGGGTCGTGCCATTCGGTACCATGACACCCAGGAAACGCAAATGTGGCTGGGCTTAGGAGATAGGCACGAGCTACAGGTTAGGCGTTGAAACCTTTTTCTGCGTATGCGGGACGTAAGAGACAGCCATACAACAGCAAGGCATCTTCTAATACAACTGTAAGAGGTACATGGGACCCCATGTGAGTGATAATAACAATATGTCGACGGATCTCTGGCGGAACCATAATATGGGCGGCGCATCGAAGGCCGGCCAATAGAA
The DNA here is from genome assembly GCA_015478945.1 of Trachelipus rathkii. Lineage (NCBI taxonomy): Eukaryota > Metazoa > Arthropoda > Malacostraca > Isopoda > Trachelipodidae > Trachelipus > Trachelipus rathkii. Next base: position 9,299 of record JABUQX010023660.1, read on the forward strand.
AAGACACACCAGAAGAAGCTATCGACGGGCGCGACCTAGCAATTTGCCCGGGAACACCTACATTGGACCGTCGGCGATTGGGCGAATGTGCTGTTTACGGATGAGTCCCAGAGTAGCTCTCTATACTACGCATCGAATATTCAGAGTCTATCGACGAACCTAATCGAAAGCTACGTGCAATCGTATATATGCGAGGATAATTGCCATTTTAGAGGGGATCTCCATGGTCTTTAGAGGCGTTTCTTCAACGGGTCGGTAACAGAGTTGGGCAGCGTCCTAAGATGGCGTTTCCCTAACCTCCGCACTGTACATCGCAGATATCCTTGAACCGTATGCCATGTCGTATACGTCTGCATCGGTGGCTGAATTCGTCTAGTGCAGACAAATCGCAAGATCCACAAGCCAGATGTGTTTACGAATACCTAACGATGGTGTAAATCAATACATTGGATTGGCCAGCATAGAGTTCCGAACCTAAACCCAATTTGGAATATTAGTGGGACATATTGAAACTGCGGTTGGACAGCTGCATCCACCGCCAGGAAACCCTCCCAACAGTGGGCAGACGGTGGGTCGCTTATGGGATTCAAAGTTTATCCCGTGGAGGACATTCGTTACTTCATTGAGAGCAATGCCAGAGGTGACAAGCCGTCTTCTCACGCCAGAGTGGCCATAAACGATATTGAGTAACACTATCCACAC
>JABUQX010023660.1:15000-17500 GCA_015478945.1 Trachelipus rathkii
TAATAATCAATAATATTAATAATAATAAGATAAAGATAATATTTATAATAATATATTTATACATAATAATATTTTTATAATAATATAATTATAATAATAAAATAATAATAAATAATAATAATAAATAATAATATAATTAATAATAATAATAATAATAATAATAATAATATAATAATGAATAATAATAATAATAATAATAATAATAATAATAATAATAATAATAATAATAATAATAATAATATAATAATAATATAATAATATATAATAATAATTAATAATAATAATATAATAAATAATAATAATAATATAAATAATAATAAATAATAATAATATTTATTTGATGAAAATTATATAAAATTCATAACTAGAAGAAGCACAATATTTCGATTGGCTTCCTTTAAAAAGAGAGTTTTAAGTAAGAAAATATAGTTTTGATTTAAAAAATATGAAATTCATTGATACTGTTGTATAATAAAAATTCTGGTCAGAAAAGTATGAATTTATTGCCGGAATTGAGCCATATGAAGAAGAATATCTTCCCATGAGTGAAGTTAGAGTTAAGTATATCTTTTTTCCACTGTTTTCTTTTCTTACAAGATGTGAATTTAATGCGAAATTCTGCTCATCAATAAAAGAATTCTTCTTCATGCATGGTGTCATGTAATTGGTATGCATGCACTATAATGGCCGTCTCAAACCGGATAAAGAAGAAAGGTTTGCCACGATAGGCTAAAGCCGGTGTGTAAAACAATCTTTGGGCTCAGAACACTCCACAATCCAGCTTGGACTTTATAGCGCAGATAGAAGGCTAACATGCCTTGTTGCCTTGACAGTGCAATGTGTAACTTCTGGGAGATGAAGAAGAAGAAGCAGAAGAAGAAGAAAGAAGAAGAAAAGAAGAAGAAGAAGAAGACAGAAGAAGAAGAATAAGAAGAGAAGAAGAAGAAGAAAGAAGAGAAGAAGAAGAAGAAGAAGAAGAAGAAGAATGAAGAAGAAAGAAGAAAGAAGAAGAAGAAAAGAAAAAGAAAAGGAAAAACAAGAAGAAAAAGAAAAACAAAAAAAGAAAAAGAAAAAAAAAAAAGAAAAAGAAAGAAAAAAGAAAAGAAAAAAGAAAAAGAAAAAGAAAAAGAAAAAGAAAATAAAAGAAAAAAAAGAAAAAGATAAAAAAAGAAAAAGAAAAGAAAAAGAAAAAGAAAAAGAAAAGAAAAATAAAGAAAAAGAAAAGAAAAATAACAATAATAAATAATAATAATAAATAATAATAAAATGATAATAATAATAATAATAATAATGATGTCCAAATATAATAATACTAATAATAATAATATAATAATAATAAACAATATTAATATTTAATTATAAATAATATTCATTAATTATTTTAATTACCAATTTTAAGTCGTAAATTAAATGTTTTCAATTTATTTTTAAAAAAAATATATAAATAAAAATAAATAAAAATAAATTAATATAATAATAATAATAACATAAAATAATAATAATAAATAATATATAATAATAATAATAACGAAATAATATCAATTAATAAAATAATAAATAATAATCTAAATAATAATAATATAAATAATAATAATAATAATAATAATAATAATAATATAATATAATATGTATAATAATAATAATAATAATAATAATAATAATATAATAATAATAATACATAATATTATAATAATTAATAATTATAATATAATAATTTATAATAATAATAATAATTATTAATAATAATAATTATAATAATAATAATTATAATAATAATAATTATAATAATAATAATTATAATAATAATAATTATAATAATTATAATAATAATAATTATAATAATAATAATTATAATAATAATAATTTTAATAATAATAATTTTAATAATAATAATAATAATAATAATAATAATAATAATAATAAGTAATAATAATAATAATCAAATAAATAATAATTAATAATTAATAATAATAATAATAATATAATAATAATAATAATAATTAATAATAATAATAAATGTATTAATAAATCTTTTTCCCTGTAACAGTGATTCTTGTAATTAATTCTTTTCCACATTCTATTTTAGGATTCTACGGAGCAAAACTTAATTACATAGCTCACTTATCATTCTTGGCAGAAGAATTAAAGACACAATCAAAATAATGAAAAGGGGGAAAAAATATATGAAAAAATTTTGAAATGTTAAAATATATTCTCATACATTAATAATAATAATAATAATAATAATAATAATAATAATAATAATAATACAATAATAATAATAATAATAATATATAATAGATAATACATAATAATAATAATATATAATAAAATACATAAATAATAATAATATAATAATAATAATGAATAATAATAATAATGTAATAATAATAATAATAACTAATAATAATAAGAAAAGAAAGAAGAAGAAGAAGAAGAAGGAAGAAGAGAAGAAGAAGAAGAAGAAGAAGAAGAAAGAAGAAGAAGAAGAAGAAGAAGA
>JABUQX010023660.1:25000-26024 GCA_015478945.1 Trachelipus rathkii
AAACTAATTTCAATTATGTGACGAATTAATCAAAAGAATAATAAATTGATCTGTTAATTATTTAAAAAGTTTTCAATTTTGTTTCAATGCCATTAATTGAAATGCGTTCCATGACTGCATAATGAGAATAGAGCTTATTTATCGACATATCTGACAACACTCGTTGTCAATTTAATTGAGGTTTTGTGTAAGAGTTACCAGATTTTGACATATCTGACAACCCTCGTTTTCAATTTAACTGAGATTATATGTAAGAGTTGCCAGATTTGGTATTGCGATGATAGATTGTGCTAATTTATCACATATTTAGTATTTTAAATGCATTTCATGTAAATCGAATTAACTCATTATATTTTCTAAATATATATTCTTATTTTTTACTTTGGAAATAAATGTTCATAAATATCTTTTTGTTTATGATAAATTATGATAATTTATTATTATATATTTATTATTTAGTATTTAAAATTCACGAAAAGTTTTTAGTTGTTCATGACATATTTTAATAATATATTAAGTATGCAGTGCTTAGAGAGCAAGTCATAAAAAGTCCTTTTTTTTATTCCAAATTATTGTGATAATGTATTCCGAATTTAGTGTTTAGAAATAAAAATTTATAAATGTGTTTTTGTTTAGTGACCAGGGCTTTGGCAGTAACTCACATTGAGCTGAAGTAAACACAAGTACAATCTTTCATGCTTCTTTGTTCATTTTTATCTCCATCTTGCTAAGCTGAAAGTTGTTGTTTGAATATCATTTTTTAGAATGTTTCGAAATGTTCATCCTATTGTGGCGACATACACAAACACACGCGACATTCTCTGAACATTTTCCTAAAAACAAAGAACTAATACCGCAAGTGGGGTGGAAGAGCCTTCATATTTGCTTTAAATATACTTTTATTAGCCTAAGTTTGTCATATAAGAAATGTTTCCTGAAGTGGCAATGAAAAACGCGAAAGCGTTTTAATGATAATAAAGGAAAACAGGTCGTTCGACTACGAAAAACTGAAACGGAAGGCATC
>JABUQX010023661.1:0-7500 GCA_015478945.1 Trachelipus rathkii
CAGATACAATCACCTTTAGTTTTTATTATGTTCTCCTTCTATCAATACAGTTATAAAAAAGGAATTTTAAATTAATTTTTTAATAAAGAAAAGCAGAATATGTTTTGATTTTGAATGAAGCTTTCAAAATATTATTATATATTATTATTATTATTATTATTATTATTAATCTTAAAATTTAATGAATATTATTTTATTCTTATGAAAAATATTTATTTTATTGTTATTGTTGATTATTATTATTTGAATTTTTTTTTATTTTTAAATTTATTTATGGTTAGTATTTATTTTCGAAATATTATTTCTCTCTCTCTCTCTCTCTCTCTCTCTCTCTCTCGTCTCTCTCTCTATCTTCTCTCTCTCTCTCTCTCTTCTCTCTCTCTCTCTCTCTCTCTCTCTCTCTCTCTCTCTCTCTCTCTCTCTCTCTCTCTCTCTCTCTCTCTCTCTCTACTTCTTTTTCTTCTTTTCTCTTTCTTTTCTCTTTCCGGTCTCTCTTCTCTCCTCTCTCGGTCTCTCCACTCTCTCTCCCTCTCTCCTCTCATCTCTCTCTCTCTCTCCCGTCCGACATGCTGTATCGAATTCCATTTACTAAAACGCTTGCATGTCAATATTACATCCCGTGTTCGCATATCATTATCGGAAAGGTTGAATTTAAATGAAACTGCTCTACAACTAAAGACGAAATTTCACAATTTATAAATATTGCATGCACGCAACATTCCCACCAACACACACATACACACATATACACACACATCACTGAGAATATATATATATATATATATATATATTGTACTATATAATATTATATATTATACATATATATATATTTTATATATTTATATACTATATATTATATATATATATATATATATATATTATCGGTATGTGTTATGTTATGTTATTCCATCACATAGCCTCCAATCACGAGATCGGAAATAACCCTCAACTCCCTAAGATCGGAGTTATATTTAGGCTCGGAAAATTATATATAGATCGGAAATTATATTATATATATAATATATATATAATATATATTATTATATATTATATATATTATATATATATATATAATATTTAATATATAATAAAAAATATTATATTATATATATATATATTATATATATATATGAGCAAATGATCAGATCTCAAAAAAAACATGTTTTTGGGAATTATATAAGAAGAAAAAAAGGAAGACTATGAGTTTGCATACGAGGAAGGAAAAATGAGGTAAATGAATCAGTTTCGGAAGAAGGGTGAATGGGGAACTTACATAAGGAATGAAAGCTTTTCTGGAACAGAAGCCGCAAAAAGGTTAAAGAATGAAGAGTAAGGAATCTGCCAGTAAAATAATTGAATATGGATGGTGCTTTCGTAAGCTGAATGGAAATGGATGTTGAGGAGAGTGGTAGAGGGAACACTTTCGAAATCTGCATAACATTGGCAGTAATGAAGAGGTGATAGTGAATGTGTGCGTTTGATGATGTAGGAAGAAATAGGTATTTTGGGAATAAGGTAACTAGCAGGGAGGAGGTAATGAGTAGAGTGAGAAAGTTGAAGAATGGTAAATCTGCAGTATAGATGGAATTACTGGTGAAATGATCAAGAACGGAGGCGAGAGGTTGATTGAGTGTATTTGGAAGTTGCGCAACAAAGCGTTTATTGGGGGTATATATATTATATTAGTAATCTCATATTAGGGTAAGGGGACAGGGGGAACTGTAGGTACTATAAGGGAATTAGTTTATTGACTTTGTAGGGAAGATATATGCTTTTATTTTAGTTGAAAGAGTACGTCGAGTGACTGACGGACTGATTGGTGAATAACAAATTGCATTTAGAAGTGGTAGAGGATGTGTGGATCAAATATTTACATTGAAAAAAATGATTAAGAAAATGTGAGAGAGGAAAGATAAATTGTATTCAAGTTTTATGGATTTGTAACAAGCTTATGACAGGATTAATAAGGAAGCTCTGTGACAGGTGTTAGTGATATATGGTGTTGGTGGAAAGCTTCTAAATGGAGTCAAAAGTAAGCGTGTGTAATAGTAAATGGAGTCGAAAGTTATTGATTTAAAATTAATAGCGTAGTGAGGCAGGGATGTATTATGTCTCCTTGGCTATTTAATTTGTATATGGATGGGGTTATGAAAGAATTAGATGTGGGAGTGGCAGAGGAAGATGTTAGAATGATGGAGAATATAAGAGGGTGGTGAGTGCCCTGTTTATTGCATGTGGATTATTTTGTTTTGTGTGGCGAATCTGAAGAGAGTTTGATAGGATTGGTAGAGGAGTTTGAAAGTTAATGTAGATAAGATTAATGTTATGATAGTAAGTGAGGAAAGTCCTCGGTGCGAAGTTAAGTTAGATGGTGAGCAACTGGAACAAGTATATGAGTTTAAATATTTAGTATATATGTTGGATGAAAAAGGAACGGATGAGGCAAAATGTAGAAGGAAAATTGTGAATGGTAGGAAGTTGTCTGGTGCATTTAAATCCTTGGTGGATGAGAAGGAACAAAGTCTTGAGTGCGCTAGGGTTTTGCATGAGGGTATGTTGTTACCTGTGTTAATGCATAGTATTGAAACTATGATCTGGAATAAGAGGTGTAGACTAACGTACAAAGTGTACAGATGAACAATCTTAGGGGCGTGTTAAGTGTGAGAAGAATTGATAAAATGAGGAATGAACGCATTAGGGAGTTATGAGGTGTGAAGAAAGGCGTAAATGAGAGAATAAATAAGAGTACATTGAGATGGTCTGGTCATATGGAAAGAATATATGATAGTTGGTTGGTTAAGTGGATGTATAGTGGTGAGTGTGCGCTGGGAATCGACCGGCTGGGAGACCGAAGAAAAAGTGGATTTAGCCAGTAAAGGAACTCCTGAAGGAGAGGAATGTAAATTTTTGCAGAGGCGAGAAGAAAGGTGCATAATAGGAGTTAATGGCGCGGGTTTGTGAGAGGATATGGTTGTTGGCTTTGCCCAAGGGACAAACCAAACGTTGACGAGATACCACAGCGAGAGCCGTCGTAGTTTAGTGAAACCTCTAGGATGAATTTTTCTGACTGCGATAAGTTCTCACTTGGGGATATAAAAGGACGATTAAGAGGGGGGGGGGGTTCTTTTCGACTTGCCCCAAGCCCTTCTACTACTTTTCCATTCCGGTGTATGCTACACGTACACAACTCACCCCTAATCTGGGTATAGGAGGAAGATGATAATATATATATATATATGAATATATATATATATATATATATATATATATATATATATATATATATATATATATGATAATATATATATATATATATATATATATATATATATATATATATATATATATATATATTATATCTATATATATATGGTAATTAGGGGGTCGCGAGGTTAGTAATCTAAAAAATCGATATTTTTTAAGCTAATCGATGTTTTGAAATGGGTATGAAGCAACGGTGCCACATGTTGTTAATAAAAAATTGCCGCAATTACGATATCATTTATAGGAACTTTACTCGGCGTTTTCATATATTCAATTTTTTTACGGTTGAAAAAATAAGTACCAGGTATGACAAGTTTTTGGTTACCTTAGACACAGATTCTGTGCATACTTAACAAAAACTTATCAATAACCTAAACTTAATGGGACTTAATCGAATTTAAACATAAAAAAAAAGATCGGTAGAGGGAAATATTTATACATCGACGAGAGATTTGACGAACGTTTTTTTTAAGTCCTCCTACACGGGGATTAAAGATATTAAAAAAAACGATTATCTGTGACCAAAATATAGATATTTCATCATCCAAATTACGGCTAATCTCAAATATTACCATATATATATATATATATATATAATATATATAATAATATATATATATATTATATATACTATATATATATATATATATATATATATAATTATATATATATATTATAATATATATAATATATAACTTACCAAAGCACCCTCATGATATCTCGAAAACTAAGATATGGAATCAGCGTAAATTACATATTTGGGATCAGCGTATAAATTTGTATGGAAAATGGATTTTTTTTTAATTATTTTTTTTAACTAAAAGAATACCCCCCGGGTAAACCGAAAAGATTCAAAGAGTCGGGGTCTCTCGGCCGGTCTCTCGGTCGGACGAAGGGGGAGGACTTCGTCCCTTCTTTGTCCCACCGTCGGTTCGAGACCCCTTAAAAAAATAGAATTTTCCATACAACTTTCATACGCTGATTCCAAATATGTTATTAGTTTTCTTGTACCTATCGTAGTTTTCGAGATATCAAAAAAACAATAAATAAATAAATAAATAATTTCCATTTTCCATACAAATTTCATACGCTGATTCCAAATAAGTTATTAGTTTTCTTGTACCTATCGTAATTTTCGAGATATCATGCGGGTGCTTTGGTAAGTTTGGCCCATATATTATATTATAATATAATATATGTACTATATATATATATAATATATATTATAACTAAATTATAATATATATATATATATATATATATATATATATATATATATATATATATATATATAATATATATATTATATATATATATATATATATATATATATATATATATATATATATATATATATATATAATACTATTGGCCATATATTATATATATGTGTGTGTGTAGGTGTGTGTGTTGTGTGTGTGTGTGTGGTGTTAAGAACGTTCTGACAATAATCGATATTGAAATCATAGTTACTGTTATTTCTACACTTAATCTGTGTCTCTAGTGACCTGGCCGCGCCTACGATAAGCGATTCAAATCAAATCAACGTTATAATTATTATATATTATTATAGTAGTGATATATATATATATAATATACTATATATTATATATATATATATATATATATATTATAAATATTATATATATATATATATATATATCTGGCTTTCTTGTCCATTATCTGCCTCCAGTTAAGCTCGTCAATTTTTTTTAAAATCTACGTTATCGAACAAAATGTACAAGAGCGTGCATGGTGACAGAAGCAATGTTTTTTAATTTTTTAAACATGCAAATTAAAAAAAAATAAATATAAAAATAAAATTTGTATAAGTAAGGTATGTTGAGTGGTAAATTTAAATTGAAGTAACAATATTATATATAATATATCTATAATATATATATATATATATATATATAATATATATTAATATATATATATATATATATATATATATATCTATATATATATATATATTATATAATTTATAGGTCAGCCGTCTGGAATTAAGCCCGTCATTATATATCTTAAAAACTATTAATGCTACAGTAAAACGGAATACATTGGTGGAATGCTGGTCCAATGCTGGTCCAGAAAATGTAAAAAAAAAAAAATAATTATATCTCAAAAACTACAATAGCTACACGGCGAAAAGGATACATTTTTGGAATCCTGGGAAATTTTGGATAGGAAAATGAAAAAAAATAAAAATAAAAAAAATTATTGTTAATAATTATAGTAAATGATTAGAAGGCCTTTTAGAGACCTTTTATTGGTGTCTCGTTAAATAAAGCTTCTATTAATTTTTTTTTTTTTTTTAACTAAAGAATACCCAAGGGTATACCGCCCCGATGGCAGGAGTCGGGGTCTCTCGCCTTCCGGGGAACTACGGGGTAGGAATTTTTCCCCCTCCGGGGAGGGTCTCCGGAACCCCCGCTCTTGGTATTTGGTGTCGCGGGGGTTTCCTCTGCCCCTCCCTTACGGGTATGGAAAACATCCCCCTATGTTCCCCGTCTGCTCGAGCCCTCTACATTGCCGTATAAAGCAAAAAATTTTTTATTTTTTACATTTTTCTATCTAAAAATTTTTAGAGGTTTCCAAAAATGTATTTTTTTTCCCTTTAGCTATTGTAGTTTTTTCTTATTTTTTTTTTTTTTTTTTTTTTTTTTTTTTTTTTTTTTTTTTTTTTTTTTTTTTTTTTACATTTTTCTAACTAAAATTTTACAAGGATTCCAAAAATGTATTCCTTTTTGCTGTAGCTAATAGTTTTTAAAGATACATATGACGGACAATCCAGACGCTGGCCATATATCATCTATATAATATATATATATATATATATATATATATATATATATATATATATATATATATATATATATATATTATATTTATATATAATATATATATATATATATAAAATAAATATATATAATATTATATATATATATAATATATGGTCAGCATCCCGAAAAGGCCAGGCATGTAACTAAAAAACTATAACAGGTACACGAAAATAAATATCATTTTTATTAATCAGGAGACATTTTTACCGCAGAAATTAAAAAAAAATAAAAAAAAATAACGCTTTTTAAAAAATTAAAATTGTTAAAAATTGTTGAAAAATTTACAGTTTTTTGATAAATCAAAGATGCGGCTTCCTCCCGAGTGAGACGGAAAGTTGCCAAATGTTGAATTTTTTCTTTTTTAAACGGACAAATACCCCCGGGTAAACAAGAAACGGTGGATAGAGTCGGGGTTTCTCGGCCTACCGGGGGACGCCGGGGGGGACTTCGTCCCCCTCTGTCCCTCCGTCGGCTCGAACCCCTAAAAGGATATAAAAAGAAAAAAAAGATAATAAAATCCAATTATATTATAAAGCGACATTGGCACTTTTTCTTTCGAGACTGGCAGCTTTCAACGTCTTTCAAGTCAATCAGAGCCTGAACTTTTTACTAATATTAATATGGAGTTATTAATAAATTCAGAAATAAATTAATTTTTTTTTTATCATTTCTGCGGTAAAAATGTCTCCTGTTTAATAAAATGATATTTTATTTTCCTGTAGAGGTTATAGTTTTCTAGTTACATGCCCTGAACTTTTCGGATGCTGGCCTAATATATATAATATATAATATATAATATATATAGTATTATATATATATATATATATATTATATATATATATATATATATAATATATATAACATATATATATATATATATATATATATATATATATATATATATATATATATATATATATATTTTATATAAAAATATATATATATATATATATATATATATATATATATATATATATATATATATATATATATATATATATATATATATATATATATATATATATATATATATATATATATATATATAATAATATAATATATATATATATATATATATATATATTATATATATATATATATATATATATAATATATATATTCTGTTTCAGACAATGATGAATATGAAAATGCCTGTTTAACAATGCGGAGGAAAAAAGAAAAAAAACATATTTAAGCTTATTAACATTCTGCCAACGTCTATCAATTAACTTTTAATTAAAAACAAAACTTCCAAAAATATTATTTACAATTTTTTTTTTTCAAAACAGAAGCTCAAATATTATAAATTATTTGTTTATTCAAGTTATCCTAATTTATTTTTTGAAAGAAAACGGAATCAACAAAGAAAACGAAACATGATGCATTTTAA
>JABUQX010023661.1:12500-24458 GCA_015478945.1 Trachelipus rathkii
AGAGGAGAGAGAGAGAGAGAGAGAGAGAGAGAGAGAGAGAGAGAGAAGATATATATATATATATATATATATATATATATATATATATATATATATATATATATATATATATATATATATATATATATTATATATTATATATAAGAAATATTACATAGAGATATATATATAATATATATAATTATTATATATAATATCTGAAAATACGCTTTTAAAGTCAACGAAACTCATTATCATTCAAATTTCTAAACTCAAGACAAATTTTTGCTTACTCATCAAGTTTCAAGTTTCCTAAGCCCAAAAAATAAACTTTCGAGCTCGAGGACAAATTCTGTAGAGAGAGAGAGAGAGAGAGAGAGAGAGAGAGAGAGAGAGAGAGAGAGAGAGAGAGAGCTGTCTATTCTTCTTTCAACAAAATATTCAAAATCAAGTCTTTTGAAATAAAACATTTCAAATCTCATTTCTCCTGAGTCATCACTTTTTCTGATTACTTTCGTTCACTACAAGGTTGTTGTAATGCTTCCCATGCACAGAAGCACTTTTCGGCTTTAAAAATCATGTCATTGCTTATCTTGTAATTTTATGTTGGTATGTGGTGAAAATTTTATTGAAGGAATATATTTGAAATGTTACTTTATACAAAATAATTCTCAAATTGGATATATAGAATGGTATGGGTTGTAACTGCAGCGCTGAGAAACCGCTAAGTTTTGTGAGGAGCAGGAGCCGGTGTCGGAGGATTTTTTTTTTTTTATGGAGTTAGAGCCTTAGCTGAAACAACAATTTTTTTTACTATATTTTATGGAGATCCGAAGTTTGTAGCTGGGGATGGAAGCGGAGTATAGAAATTTTAATACGATGGAGCCGGAGCCGCAGCCGCAGCCGCAGCCGCAGCCGCAGCCAGAGCCGCAGCCGGAGTTTGATTGATAAAAAATTTACCGGTTTCTCAACCCTGGTTGTGAGAAAATAGCGTGTTAATAAATCGTTCCCAAAATATTTCATATTTCATCATTGTAAATTTGTTTATGTGGCTTCTTCATCTTTTGTTTCAATACTTTTCTTATGTTAAATAAAATTTGTTTTTTATAAAACAAAACTTTTATAAAATTTATTTTACTTCAAAAACATACTCGTAGAAATATAGGCCGAATCTCTCTCTCTCTCTCTCTCTCTCTCTCTCTCTCTCTCTCTCTCTCTCTCTCTCTCTCTCTCTCTCTCTCTCTCTCTCTCTCTCTCTCTCTTTAGGTATGTCTGTCTCTTTGACTGCTTAACTATCTCCCTCACTTTATCTCTCAACCCTATTCCACCTCTCACTTCGTGCAGTTTTTCCCTTTTTAACCACATTTCAGTAAGTCTCAACCACTCTCTCTTTCATTCAGTAACTTTCTTTCCATCTCACAAATTCTCTTGCTAACTCACACTCACTCTCCCATATTTTTTGGATCATCTCTCTCTCTCTCTCTCTCTCTCTCTCTCTCTCTCTCTCTCTCTCTCTCTCTCTCTCTCTCTCTCTCTCTCTCTCTCTCAATAATTCTTACCCACTCTCGCACGATTTGTGAATTATTCACTATCTCTCACTCACTTTATTTCCTCACACACTCTGTGGCCTGTGCACCACTCTCTATCATTCTCACTCTGTCTATAACTCACACACTGTGTATCACTCTCCCTCACTCACTTACTCACTCACTCACTCATTCCCTCCCTTCCTTATTCCCTCCTTTCCTCTCCCGGCATTCCTCCCTCTCCTCCCTCCTCTCTCCATTCCATTTAACTTTATAGAGTTGGTCTCACGCAATGTGTATCACTCTCACTCACTCACTCACACACTCACTCACTCAATCACTCCATCCCTCCCCTACTCCCTCCTTTCCTCTCCCGACATTCCTTCCTCCCCCCTCCCCCCTCCCTCTCCATTCCATTTAACTTTATAGAGTTGGTCTCATGGCGGAAGTGAAAGGCCTAACTTTCGGCAACTTCTCCAAAACAAAGTTTAAAATCAATTCGTCTCAAACTGATTTAATTATTTATATTATCTTATAAAATCATTATTATATTTATTACCAGCATTATTCGCATAACTTTACTTACATACTCAGATATATATATATTATATATATATATTATATATATATATATATACTTATTATATATATATATACAAATATATATATCATATATATATATATATATAATATTATATATATATATATATATATATATATAGGTCAGAGTGTCTAAAGCATGACATCATGTAACTCGAGAACGGCAGAACCTAAGCAGTAAATTCTAAGGAGGGTTTTTTAATTTTTTTTTTTTTTTGCATTTTATTCGCCGGCAAAATATTTAAAAAAAAAAAATTCCCCCATTTAGGGGGCTCGAGCCAATGGGGGGACAGAGGGGAGGACGAAGTCCCCCCCATCGTCCACCGGGAGGCCGAGAAACCCAGACTCCTGCCATCCTTTTGCGTTTACCCTAGATTGGTATTCCTTAGTTAAAAGTAATACCAAAGTGTAATGGGAAGTAAATTATTCTTGTTTTTTTTTACTAAGGAATACCCAAGGGTAAACCGCAAATATGGCAGGAGTCGGGGTCTCTCGGCCTCCCGGTGGACGACGGCCCCCTATGTCCCCCGTCACCTCGAGCTCCCTAAATGGGGTAAAAAAATTTTTTTTTAAATATTTCCGACGAATAAAAATTATATAATTTGTTTTACTGTAGGTGCTGCCGTTCTCGAGTTACATTGATGTCAGTTTTAGACACTCTGACCTATATATATATATATATATAATATATATATATATATATCATATATATATATATATATATATATATTATATATATATATATTATATATATATATATATATATATATATATACGGTATAAATATATATATATATATATATATATATATATTATTAATATTTATAATATATATTTTATATATATATTATATATAAATTAATTAAATATATATTATATATATATATATATACTATATATATATTATATATATATATATGTGTGGTGTGTGTGTGGTGTGTGTGTGTCTGTGTGTTCTCGTTTTAATTTATTTTTTAAATGTTAAATACATTTTTTTTTGTCAAATTTTCAATTAATGAAATTTCTTTTTTGTGATTTAATTTAATTTAATTTTCATTATCATTTTCGTCTGTTAAAGAAAATATATTATTATCTTAGAAATCATTATTTCGATAAATCCCTTTTCCCATGATTAGGATATAATTTATTATAAAAGGTATATATATAATATATATATATATATATATATATTATATATATATATATATATATATATATATATATATATATCTATCATTATATATATATTTATATAATATATATATATATCATCGATCTCTCAGAAAATGAAACTCGCCCACGACAAAACAATAGAAATAACCACAACCGACTTAGAAAACATATCAAATACACTTAAAAATTCACCTGCAACTCTCCAAAACACCTTCTAACTTTCCTATCTCTTTCGACGGTTCTCTCGTTTCTCCTGTTGACAATATAAACATCCTTGAACTTAACATAACAAAAATGTCTTGGAAACCTCACATCACAGCGGTTGCTAGGGCGGCCTCAAAGAAACTGGGAGTTCTGTTTTTTCCTCTTCTCAGTTACTCCAGCTATACAAGGGCCTCATCCGCCCTTGTATGGAGTACTCTGCTCTCATATCTGGGGGGGGGAGCTCTGGTTTCACCCGGCTTTTGGATAGGGTTGAGTTAAAGGCCAAAAGACTTATGAACTGTTCCGTACTTTCCACTTCACTTGACTCTCTATCTTTACTGCGCGATGTTGGTGCTTTATCTCTTTTCTATAGGTACCGCAGCGGCAAGTGCTCGAGGGAACTTATCACTTGCGTGCCACCACCTTTACGACGCCCTCGTAGCACAAGGGGTGCTGTGTCTACACATGAGTTCTGTGTTGATATTGGTAACTCCAGGCTAGTTCGCTGCGGTGCTTCCTTCTTTCCTCTGACACCTCTGTTCTGTAGAATTCTCTTCCTTCTTCTGTGTTTCCTGCTGAATTTAATCTCCCTCACTTCAAAGCCTGCGTCTGTGCTCATCTGCGTAATTTGCGTTAGTTGGTGAACTTCTGAGGCGTGAAACACCTCCTCCTTGAATAGGGCTCCGCCCGTGAGTGGTGATGACAACTGTAAAAAAAAAATAAAAAAAACTGGCCCAGACAACATCTCAAACAGACACCTCAAACACCTACGGAACACAGCTTTAACTCTCTTAGCACAATATATAATAGTTCCATCAGCTTAAATTTCATTCCCCCTATATCTGGAAAAAAAAGCTATCATTATACCCAAACTAAAACCAGGAAAAGACCCCTCTGACCCTTCATTATATCGCCCAATATCTCTGTTATCAACATTAAGCAAACTACTAAAAATAAACATACTAAACAAAATAACTCTACACAGTATCAAACACAAATTCCAACACGGTTTCAAACAAAACTATTCAACTACACGACTTCATAAACATCATATCACACAATCAACGGCCTGAACTCAAAACCCACTCACAAAACAATAATCACAGCAATCGACATCAACAAAGCATTCGATACAATACCTAAACATAAATTGATCCACAAAATAATAAAATCTAACATCCCCTCTAATCTATAGAAATGGATTTCCAATTTCCTATCATGAAGAACAGCACAAATACAAACAAGCAATACAAAATCCAGAACAGTAAACATCAATAACGGAGCACCACAAGGTGCAATATTATATCCCACGTGGTGGATTCAATATTCATATCCTCTTATAGGGCGATCTCTCCGTCACACAAACAGACCCCACAGATCATAACAACCTTCGCAGATGACAATGCATATGCCACTACACACCAGAACCTAAACACTGCAACAAACCTGACACATCAGTTCGTCAACCAACTTCAAACATGGCTAACAGATATCAGAATGTCCACCTCACCAAACAAATCATCAATCACTTTAATCACCACCGACCGCCAACTTGGCACAGCCCCCCCCCCCCCCAAAAAAAAAAAAAAATCTACTTAAACAACAATGCCATACCCTTCAACAAAACTCCCAAAATCCTTGGAGTAGCACTTGAAACTCATCTCACCATCACAAAGCACACAGACAACATAATTTTATCTTCAAACAAGAGACTGAACATATTAGCAAATATCGCTGGCACAAACTTTACAAACAATAAACAAACATCCACCACCATATACAAACAATACATTCGTCCGACTCTAAACTACGCCTCTCCAACTTGGCACCCACTAATGACTAAAAATAACATAAAGAAACTTCAAACGACACAAAACAAAGCATTAAGAATCATAACAGGATGCACAACAACAACACCTACACGAAGAAACCAAAATACTACCCATAGACACACACCTGGAAATGATAGGAGCACAAATTTCACCAAAACTCAAACACCCCAACACCCATGCCACAATTTCATCTCTACATTCACCACAGACTCAAACAACCTCCTTCTTCACTCAGCTCTATATTACAAACAAATTCTGAGCAACCATTCCACCTTCATCTTCAAACACACATTCTATTACTATAACAATATCCGCACATGACACTTATCTAAGAAACTATCTTACAGTACGCAGACCACCAACAATGCAATTTCATAGAAACACCCACCAGAAATAGCACCAGAATTCAACTCACTACCAAAACCCAGTCAATCATCCTTGGCCAAGTTAAGATGCGGCCACCACCCTAACTTGCAATATACAAACACATATTAGCCTCAACCAAACCAACCACAAACAACTGTCAAAGTGTAACCAGGTTTCCGGAGGCACATCTCAACTTTGTTTCTCTCCTGTCTATCTAACTCTCAACCCAGAACAATCTGGAATATTTCATCCCTGGAGGATCTCTGAAGGAGGCCGGTGGCGTCGGCGGGGTACCTGGACGCTGTGTGACCCCTTCCATGATGGGGTGGTCAGGGGTGAGGAGGAAGTATCTATAATATGATTATATATATATATATATATAATTATATTATATAATATATATATTATATATATATATATATATATATATATATATATATAATATATTATATATATATAATATTATATATATATATATATATATATTTATATATTATAACACATTATATATATAATATATATATATATATATTATATATCCTTTTTATGGTGCATATAAATATGTCCTTTTTTTTTCTTTTTTTTCACATATTGTTGTTATATGATACTAACAATCACTTTAAATGTGAATAAACATGATTCAAAAATTTTAAATAGAAAAAGATAATTATTTAATAATATCTTACTTTTTACGAAATCTTACGTTTGGCAGCGCCCGAGACAAAGCAACTCTCGGGATATTTTCACAAGTGCAAAAAACCGAAAATAAGAGAAACAGTGTTACACTAAATTTGATTTAGGTAGGTTGTGCCGAAATTTAATGCATCGTCGATCAATATAGGCTAGGTTGCGTTACAATGCATCGTCGATCAATATAGGCTAGGGGTTGTGTTTTACTGCCCTCTAAGTCTCTAAGCTCAGGTTATGATATGTTTTGTTAGGTATACACAAAATCTATATATGAAAACAAAACCCAATACGGAAGGTATTTTACCCAAAAACGTTATTTATAACCCTATCTTGAATTCTTTCACTCGGCAGCACTAAAAGTTGTTTTCTTTCTCCTGCAAAATCTGCGTTTTGGCTTACTTTGTCAACTAATTTTTAGTACTTTCATATTTCGTATCTTTCTCGTTTACATCTTAATTAATTATTTGTATATATATATTATATATATATATATATATATATATATATATATATATATATATATATATATATATATATATATATATATGATATATATATATATATATTTATATGATATATATATATATATATATATATATATATGCTCAGACTTTACATTAAGACAGGCGTGTAATTAGAGAACTACAAATCCTACACTAAAACAAATGACATTTTTATAATCAGTGAAGAACTTTAGTTCAGAAAATGTAATAAAAAATTAGAAAAGTCTTAAAATAAGATTTTTATATTTATAATAATTTAAATACGATGTAAAATAACTCCTCCAAAAAGTATTATTTCCACGCCAAGAACCGCAACAGTTGCCAAAAATTGTTTTTTTTTTTTTTAACTAAACGAATACCCCAGGGTAAACCGCAAAGATGGAACGAGTCGGGGTCTCTCGGCCTTACCGGGGACGACGGGGGGACTTCGTCCCCCCCTCTGTCCCACCGTCGGCTCGATCCCCCTAAAAAAATTAATAAAAAAAATTAACATTTTCTCCAGAGCATGATAAAAAGCAATTTTTGGCAACTCTGGCGCTCCTTCTATTGCAGAAACGGAAATGGAGCAGTAGTCGTACAATATCGCAATGTATTTATTTACATTATTAAAAATATGAAAATCTTATTTTATGACTTTTCTATTTTTTTTTATTATATTTCCTGAACTAAAATTGTTCACTGATTACAAAAGTGTCATTTGTTTTAGTGTAGGATTTGTAGTTCTCTAATTACACGCCTGTCCTAAAGTAAAGTCTTAACATATATATATATATATATATATATATATATATATATATATATATATATATATATATATATATATATATATATATATATATATATATATATATATATATATAAAAATATATTATATATTATATAATAGGAAATTGTCTACCTATTTGACGTTTTATTTAAAGTAAATTTTTAATTTTAACTTATTATAAATTAAACTACATATAAAATAAAATATAGAAATCATAGGGAAATTATATTTTGAAGTTATAATTCAAAAAAAAAAATATTACAATATTCATGTGTTTACTTTATGACGCGGAGGAATTTTAAGACATTTTACCCAATGTAGACTCATAACAGGGATGCCATCGCTTGAGTTTTTTCTCAAGTTCTTGAGTTTTTGGCATTCATCTTGAGTACTTGAGTTTTTGTCCTAAAATATATATATATATATATATATATATATATATATATATATATATATATATATTTATATATAATGATAGTGTTTTTTTTTTTTTATTAATTTATATAGAATATATATATATATATATATATATATATATATTATTTGTTAAGGTATTACACGGCAAAATAGGGGCTCGAGCCGACGGGGAGCAGACAGGGGGGAAGATTTCCATACCCCGTAGGGGAGGCGGAGAACCCCCGTGACACCCAAATACCAAAGAGCGGGGGTTCCGGAAGGCCGCCGGAGGGGGGGAATAGTCCTACCCTGTCGTTCCCCGGAAGGCCGAGAGACCCCGACTCCTGCCATCTTTGCGGTTTACCCTTGGGTATTCCTTTAGTTAAAAAAAAAAATAAAAAAAATAAAACTGACGGAGTCGTAAAACGTAACAGGTCCTATATATATTTGAATCATCAAATCCCTATAATAGAAAGTCTATTTATGGTCCATAAAGAATACCCTGTACTATTTTTTTTGGGCTAACGAGTACCGTTCAACTGGTCAATAAACTAGACTTTCTCCATAATTATCATATATATATTATATATATATATAATCTTTAGGATTGGAAAAAATCACTATATTATATATATAATATATATTATATTAATATATATATATATATATATAATGAGAATATCGTTAAGCTATAATGAAGGGATATACATTATGTAACAAATTACGAAGCGGAAACTGGAGAGAGAATCTCTTCAGATAGAAACAAAATCGTCCATATTTTCCTTGCCTCTTTATAGAAAAAGGAGAATTGCATTCGAATATTGCCTTATGATACATAGTAAATAAGGGCTAAAATTAACGCATAAATCTTCAAATGCTCGCACAACGCATTCGGCGAGTTACATAAAAAAAAATTATATTTATTATAGCAAGTCATAGTGATAATAATGGCGAGCGGAAAATATGTATAGATATATTTTTGCCTCTTATTTATTGTATGCGCTGACCCCGCTTCCCTCCTCCCATCTTTCGTGCTCATATATTATATATAATAATATATATATATATATATATATATATATATATATATATATATATTATATATATATATATATATATATATTATAATATATATATATATATATATATATATATATATATATATTATATATTGGACAAGTTACTTAATGGATGCACGGAACGGGATGTCGGATAAAAAAAAAAAAAATCGCAAGTAGTCTCTATGATACATAAATAGATGTTCTAGGGTGAAATGGGTTAGGTAAGAGGGTAAGTTGGTTAGGTTAGGTTACGGTTAGGTTAGGTTAGGTTACGCTAGGTTAGGTTAGGTTAGGTTAAGTTAGGTTAGGTTATGTTTCGAACGTTATGCACGTCTACATTTCATGTTGATTAAAAAAAATTTGTCTACTTTCCTATATATTTTACATTCTCTTCGATTTTTTTCCTGCATTCCTTATTGCTCAGAATTAATTTTTTATTGCAAATAGGCTAGTAACTCTACATCACATCTGAAACATTACCAATATATCTTCAACAGTTAACGGAATAATATGAGCACCATGACCGCTCACTAATCTCTTGAAAAGCACATTGAACTCATAACGCAACTTCTTTCACATATATTATTAAATTTCAATAAACGCGCCACATACTAGTTCGCAAAAGAATCAACAAAAAAAAAATTAATTACTTTCAATACTTCTTCGTTCACCCCATAATAAAAAATTTTATTTTAATTTAAACTTTCGTTTGATATACAGTACATTTACTAATTACACTATTAACGTGTATCCGTTAAGTAATATATTATATAGTATATATATAATATATATATATATATATATATATATATTAATAATATATATATATATTATTTGTATTTTTTTTCTTTTTTATATATATATATATATAATATATATATATATATATATATATATATATATATTTATAATATTATATTATATATATATATTATATATATTAATGTTACCGAACACAGTCCCGAGGCACCTTTTTTCGATATGAAGGATAGAGCTGTAGGCTTCAAACTTGAATTATAATCTATATATGGTTTAAGCTCGATAAACAGGGTAAATTCAAGTCTCTAGGATGTATAAAGGGGGGGGTCAACCCCGAGAGCGTAGCCGCTAGCGCCCGCGTTTTATGCCCTTTTTGGCTTTCCAAAACCAGAGATTGAGTAACCTACGGCTAATCATCGAACAAGGTGTCGATGCGCGTGAGGAGAGAAGAGAGCGAGTGCGCGCGCGTACGCATACACATACACAGAATGTTATTATTATTATTATTATTATTAACGTGAAGATCGATTTCCAAAGGAAATCGAATCTGAGTCGAAAACGATTCCTGTAAGGAATCGTTTTTTTTTTACGCACTCCGACTTTGCCTTCCGCCGCGGTTTCTTCTTCGCATCCGGTTCTGACTCCGACTCCGAGTTAATAAACATTACGTATAACAACAATGATTGGTTGTGTTTAAATATAGGTTATCGAGACCGTAGAGCTGGAAATATGAATGGTTTATAAAGTCCGTATAGGGTTCTAGGAGCCCCCCTCCGTAGGGGCCCCAACTGAAAAAAAAACACAGAGTGCAAAACAAAGGACGAAGGAGAAAGAAAGAAGGATGAAAGATGAATAAAAGAATGAAAGAGTGGAGAAGGAGTCTGACACAGAGGAGTAGGAGTTGACAGCTGCACCGGTGCTGGCTCCGGTGCGGTGCTGAGTTATTAAATATTTGTGTAATGATTCAATATTGGTGTCTTTATATATGTTATTGGGTCTGTAGATTTCGAAAATAATGGTTTCAGAACCATCAAGAAAAAAATTAAATAAATAAATAAATAAATAAATAAAATTTCGTATTCTTTTTGTTTATAACTTACAAATAAACGTTTTACATACCCTAAAGCAGTAAATCAGTAAATCAAACCACCATCCAACTACCATCCTGCCACCCTCCTGTCCAGTCGTGATCTATTGATCTATTGATTCAAGTCAAATTTTTACTAAAATTTTAACGTTTTACATACCATAAATCAGTAAATCAGTAAATCAAACCACCATCCAACTACCATCCCGCATCCCTCCTGTCCAGTTGTGATCTATTGATCTATTGATCTATTGATTCAAGTCATATTTTTTACTAAAATTTTCATGTTTTACATACCCTAAAGCAGTAAATCAGTAAATCAAACCACCATCCAGCTACCATCCCGCCCCCCTCCTATCTATCCTTGATCTATTGATCTATTGATCTATTGATTCAAGTTACATTTCGAGTAGTATTTTGGATAAACATAACATAAAATCAAGTTCTTTATACACTGATCAACGAATATATGTTGACGTAACAAAGTTTTCACATTAATGAAGCTTACTTAGCATCATCTGACCTAAGAATATAACCCACAACGACAAACTTAACACAAACAATCTTAAACAGGAATAAACGGTTAACGTTAACAAAGTTTCACATTTAACAGCAGTAAAGTAACTAACATAGCGTACAAAGACGTAACCTACTTACACTTTTTCTAACATATGCTGTTATTTTACATTAACACTGTAATATTTAACAAAAATTTACTATAACCTTGTGTAATTATCATACAGATCAATGAGTATACTCTAACGTAACAAAGTTTTCACATTAATGAAGCTAACATAGCATCAACTGAACTAAGAAAATAATGTACAACGACAAACCTAACACATCTTAAGCAAGAATAAGCAGTCAACATTAACAAAGGTCCACACTTAACACCAGTAAAGTAACTAACAAGACTCACAAAAACATAATCCATTCATACTTTATCAAACATATCTCCAACATAGTAATATTTAACAAAAAATTTATCATAACCTAACCTAACCAGCATAATACCT
>JABUQX010023662.1:0-29393 GCA_015478945.1 Trachelipus rathkii
CGTTATTTACGCCACTGTACACTGTTGACAATTGTAGAGTCTTCTTGTTCTACTTTAGGATTAAATTCTTCTGTGGTGGAAGTGATAATTGGACATAATACTTTTAATGCTCTTTTGGACACAGGTAGCAGTGAAAATTTTGTCTCATCAAGTGTTGTTAAACAGCACTGCTTCAAGGTTGACCCTTATTGTGGTATGATAACTATGGCTACCTCAAGGTTTAGTCAAAAAGTGGAAGGCATTTGTTATGTTGATCTGACACTAAATTCGAGAGAATATAAGAATGTGAGGATGCTAATCATGCCTGGACTGTGCCAAGACATTATTCTGGGACTCCCTTTCTTGAAGAATCATAAATCTATTAGTTGGGGATTTGGGGGTCCTTTGCCTACAATTGAGTTTAGTTGTTTGACTTCCTTAAATATTGAACCACCTCGAATTTTTCAGAATCTAACACCTAATGTGAAGCCTATTGCTACTCCTTCTCGAAGATACAGTTCATCTGATGTGAACTTCATTAAGTTGGAGATAGAGCGTTTATTAAAGGAAGAGATTATACGACCTTCTCAGAGTCCATGGGGAGCCCAAGTACTTGTGATTACTCAAAATAATTCCAAGAAGAGGATGGTTATAGATTATTCAACTACTGTGAATCGATATACATATCTTGATGCTTATCCCTTGCCAAATATTGAAAACTTGGTTAATAACATTGCAAAGTATTCTGTATACTCTGTTATCGATTTAACGTCAGCATATCACTTGGTTCCCTTGCATCCAGATGATAAGAAATACACTGCATTTGAAGCCTGTGGAAAGTTGTATGAATTTAATAGGCTCAGCTTTGGACTTACCAATGGTGTTGCTGCTTTCCAGAGAGTGATGGATACTTTTATTGACAAGTATGATTTGAGGGACACTTTTTGCTATTTAGATGATTTAACAATCTGCGGAATTGATAAAAAATCTCATGATGTCAATCTTAGACGATTTATTAGAGCAGCTGAAGAGTGTGGTATGGTTCTCAATATGGAAAAATCTAAGTTTTCTCAAACTTCTATATGTGTCTTAGGGTATGAAATTAGAGAGCATGAATTACGGCCTGACCCTGCTCGTTTAGATCCCATACGTACCTTACCATATCCTAGGGATAAAAAGTCATTGGATAGGATTCTTGGTTTGTTTGCTTATTATGCAAAATGGATTCCCAAATTCTCAGAAAAAATTCGTCCCTTAATCGATGTATCATTCCCTCTGGGTGAGGCTTCTAAGGCTGCTATTGACACCTTAAAAACTTCTATTATTAATGCTGTGAAAATGCATATTGAAGAAACTCTAGAATTCACAGTAGAAACGGATGCATCTGATAGCTGTATTGGAGCAGTCCTGCAACAAGAAGGACGGCCAGTAGCTTTTTTTTCTCGCACTCTGAACTCCTCGGAGAAAAATCATTGTTCTCTTGAGAAGGAGTGCTATGCTATTGTTGAAGCTATTAGACAGTGGAGACATTTCCTGTTAGCTAGGCCTTTTAAATTAATAACTGATCAGCGGTCGATATCGTACATGTTAAGTCAGAACCACAAAGGAAAAATCAAGAATGAAAAAATTATGCGATGGCGTACTGAAATCCAGTCATACAAATATGAGATTGTACATCGACCTGGGAAGTTAAATATTGCTGGCGATGCAATGAGTAGAGCTTTTTGTTCTGCTGCTTCTGTATCAGATTTAATTGAACTACACAGGGGTTTATGTCACCCTGGTGTTGTAAGAATGTCACATTTTATAAGGAGTCGCAACTTACCCTACTCCTTGGATGAAATTAAACGTATTGTATCACAATGTGATGTATGTGCTGGATTGAAACCGCAGTTCTTCAGACCAAAGCCTACCACTCTTATTCAGGCTATGAATCCTATGGATCGATTGAGTATAGACTTTAAAGGACCATTAATCTCTCAATCTCTCAATAAATATTTATTCATTGCGGTGGACGAGTATTCGCGTTATCCCTTTGCAATTCCTTGTCGAGATACTTCTGCCAATACAGTAATTTCTTGTTTAACTCAAATATTCACCTTAACTGGCATGCCTGCTTACGTGCACTCAGATCGTGGTTCTAGCTTTATGTCTTTTGCTGTGAAGCAGTTTCTTTTTGAGAGGGGTATAGCTTCCAGTAGGAGTACTCCCTACCATCCAACTGGAAATGCTCAATGTGAAAGATATGTGGGAGTGGTTTGGAAATCTATTTCTTTGGCTTTGGCTTCTAAGAAATTGCCTGGCCCCTGTTGGGAATCAGTTCTTCCCGATGCCCTCCATTCCATTCGATCTCTTTTGTGTACTGCCACAAATTGTACCCCTCATGAGCGTTTCTTTAAATTCCCTCGTCGTAGTACAACAGGAATCAGTTTACCTAGTTGGCTTACTCCCCAAAGCTTGGTATATTTACGTAAATATATTAGAAACAAGGATGATCCATTAGTTGAACAGGTGAAACTATTGGAGGTTACTCCTACATATGCTCATGTACGATTCGACAATGGAAGGGAGGATACAGTTTCCATTAAGGACCTCTCCCCTTGTCCAAAGGTAATTATTTCTCCTGATGAAAATGTGTCTGAGCCTCATACTGTTGTTGCTGATGATTCACCTCTTCTGCCCGATGATATTGACAGTGGACATGAGCGGGTTGAATCTAATGATGCAGGTGAACGGGATGCAGACATTTCAAATGAACCTGAGATGGGCACCAAGACTTTATCCACCCCCGATGAAGACCCATTAGTATTACGAAGGTCTACTCGTGTGCGAAGACCAGTGGATCGACTAAATTTGTAAAGTTATAGAATTTTGATTGAACGAATTTTGATTAAACTATTATGTTCTGTTTTTGTGATATCACATTGTTTTGAGCCTCATACCGTTGTTGCTGATGATTCACCTCTTCTGCCCGATGATATTGACAGTGGACATGAGCGGGTTGAATCTAATGATGCAGGTGAACGGGATGCAGACATTTCAAATGAACCTGAGATGGGCACCAAGACTTTATCTACCCCCGATGAAGACCCATTAGTATTACGAAGGTCTACTCGTGTGCGAAGACCAGTGGATCGACTAAATTTGTAAAGTTATAGAATTTTGATTGAACGAATTTTGATTAAACTATTATGTTCTGTTTTTGTGAATTCATAAAGTTAGTTATAGAATTTTTGTTTAAAAGATTATATTCAGTTTTGTGAAATCACATTGTTTGTATTCAAATTTCATAAGCTTTTTACCATTGCTTAAATCCCTTGAAGGAGGGATGATTGTACTATTATTATTATTATTATTATTATTATTATTATTATTATTATTATTATTATTATTATTATTATTATTATTATTATTATTATTATTATTATTATTATTATTATTATTTTATTATTATTATTATTATTATTATTATTATTATTATTTTTTTAATATAATCATAATTAGGTACTTACTGAAGCGAAAAAGAAAAAAAGAAGGAAACTATTTTTAAAAAAGGCTATGCTTTTAGATTAAAAAAAGAAAAATCCTTTTTAACCATCCAAAGGCTGGGAATTTTTATTTTATTTTTTTAACTTTTATTTATCTCTTTACTTTGCATAATCCCACGATGTTCCAATTAATCCTATCCAGTTCACTTTAGTTTCTTTCACCTCTGTAGAGAGGGTTTTGCAGTTGAACCTTCTTGGGTTCATTTTCCAGAAACATTTGTCCTGACTGGTCATTCTTAGCTCAATTTTTTGCTAGGCTAACATGTTGTAAGGGCGAGAAACCCTGCTTTTACCTAGTCTACCTAACAAGAATTTTATTACCTCAATTAGGATGATGGCAATTAAACTCTCGATCTAGCAACGGAGATATGACTACCATTCAGAAGCATCCTGAATTATTTATTTTTTATTTTCTCCTAACAACTTTCTAGCTTGTTTGGTCAAATATTGGTAACCACAAGGAAACAATCTAAAATTGAACATATGCACACAGCTTTATAATTTACAAAATTATGAATTTAATATAAAAATGAGGAATATTAACAAATATTATCAAATAATTTGAT
The DNA here is from genome assembly GCA_015478945.1 of Trachelipus rathkii. NCBI lineage: Eukaryota > Metazoa > Arthropoda > Malacostraca > Isopoda > Trachelipodidae > Trachelipus > Trachelipus rathkii. The sequence goes on from JABUQX010023662.1 coordinate 4,094, forward strand.
AATTGATGAATATCAAAATACTCTGATTACATTAAATCATTTATAATGAATCATATATACAAAAGAACGTAATAAGTTTTGTGTATATGAGCTTCGTAAGAAAATGCCTGGTATTATTCAACTTATAGAAAACCAAATTCAAGTAAAATTATTCATAAATAGAATTTACCCATAAATGGTAGCATAGCACAACCATTGTTCGAATTATTCAAAAGCAAAAGTAATAAATTCAAAAGTCGCAGATTTATAATCATTTATCAGTATATATCTAAAAGACGCAGTTAAATAAATAATGGATTCTCTTAGCAACAGTCAAAAAACGAATATACTATATATCATTAAATTATCAAAAACCAAGAATATTCACGACTTTTCCAGGAATACAAAAGTCTATAATACCTACACAACTACTTACCTAATCGAGATATTTAGACTCATAATTCCACTGAGTAGCATATTTAATGTTACTACAACTTCATATTATTCTAAATTTTATACTAATAATAATTATCAACTGTAGCTGTAGAAGTATATCGAGAGTAATTTGCTATAAAATTCAATTATTCATTAAATAAATTTTCATAGATGCAGTATAAAATATTTGTAATATCCCAAAAAGGCTATATATGCAACATCAGATTCATAAATTATAATTAGTAGCAGTTAAAATTAATTCCACTGCGTTAAAGCTATATTTAAAATATTTATAAATGAATATTTCATATCTATTCTAACATATTAACAGTATAATTATTTTATTCAAAAAGAAAACATGATAATGTGTCAAACTACTCATATGACTCAAGAATAGTTTAAGAGGGAAAACAATACGCAGTGAAAAACATACAACCACAAACGGAAACTATTGATGGGAGAGTGAGAAACAGACGGAAATAAAGCAACTAGAGTGAGAGAGAGTACGAGAAAGAAATAGGCTAATTATATAACTTTATCATAAATTTATGAATAAATAAAAACAAATTAAATAATAATATTAGAATATGTGGTAAGTAACTTTTAACCAACAATATAATTGACATCTATATCTATAAAACGTAATTACCTACTAAAAATAGTTAATTTTATTATAATATATTATCTGAAATGTAAACAAATATCTAAATATAATTTATAATGAAAATATGTGGTTAAGTAAATACTTTTAAATTTAAGTTAATGTGAATTCAAAGCCAATTCTCAAAAAACTCAAAATGAAAATAATTAAATTTATTTACATAAAAAGGATTCAACGTAATCTGAATTTCAAAAAAGATTACTTGAGTATCATACCACAGGTATAGTAACTTTCACCATAAACCTAATTGAAAGCAATATTCAAAAGTATCCGTGTAAATAATTAGGGCTAAGTTACTTTCTAAAAATTACTGAGAATAAATAAACATTTATTGAGATTTATATAGGACTGTAACATACCTAGGGTAAAAGTTTTTCTTCCTCTATTTTTTTTTATGTTTAACTCAAGCTGTTATAGTATAATAAAAGTCCAATTAACTCTTTCTTTTCTAAATCCAAACCCATAATATTTTGAATAAGTTTGCATATTCTAAAATATCAATAGAGGCATAATTTTTCGTTCCTCCAGGCAGATTATTTATTTATCTTATAAAAGTTTCCATCTGACAAAAAAACAACAATTTTACAACATTAATACTTCTCATTTAAGCAAGCTTATTAAGTTAATACTAGTATATCCTCACAATTTATATCTGACTTGAACTCAATTATTTAAATAAAGTACCTAAGTATTTGGATGAGAATCATTTAGATAGTCTTTTTTCAATTACCTGTAAAGAATATATCACTGTATGCAATTGTATACCAGTGTATATACTATCATACTTCACTGGGTTCGAATATATAATCCAATAAAGCTATTACATGTAAAAGCTAATAAATATTATAATCGTTTTCTTAATATTAACTTATCAATCAATTTAATATACTAAATATAATTCATTAAAAATATTATAAGCTTCAAATTCCATAACTACCTGAATAATCAGATTCATAAAAATATATGAGGACTCTTACTAATTATTTAATTAATAATAATATATCTGAAATTCACTATACATAAACTGGATACTTAACCTATTTTAATATATCAAATTTGTAATCCATATTACCACAAATATATAATACTTTATTAGGAAAAAAAAGAACTCAGTTTCATTTTGAAACTTATATATTGTTCAATATTCTTTAGTAATAATTAAAATATCTTTAGAATCTAACTAAAATATTATAGGATTAAAATATTTATGTACTCTAAAAACTAATTATCTACGTTTTAAACTTAATAAACTTTAACTATCTGGCAATTAATAAATCCGAGTTTTCAATTATTATAATCTTACTACTATATAATAATTAAATCTGAGTTTTCAAAAATATCAACTTAACTCTATATATAAGATAAATATTCTGAGATCTCTATAAATTATAATATGTTTATCTTCACTTTAGATGATAAAATACCGTAATTTTCAACATATAAAAATTATTAAAAAGTAAATCACTCTGTGTATTATATATAATAAAGCCGATATCCATACAAATATTTTAAAATCTGTAGATTATATCAAATAACTAAGACGTAAACCTTAATTAGATAAAGCTGAATCTGCTAATATAAACAAACGTCAGGTATATACTAAAAATATCAATGACTTAAAATAATAAATTATACAACCTATATTATATATATATGATAACTATCATATAGGATTATAAGTGAGCTTTGCATTAAATAACCTAATCCCATATTGGTATGTTCTGTATTGCTTATTAATGTTTGTGTGATGCACTATAAGAACTCAACTTCCATCATTCTATATCATTGACTTAGAATAAATTGATATAAAATCTTGGTTATCATAAATTACTTATGAATCATGTTATCCAAAGTCACTGTGAAACATGTTGAACTTTTATTTACCTACAATGTTCAGACTTTCACGAGTTTGGCACAATAATTAAGTCATACTATTTTCGAGCGACATGATTATAAAAGCCTTATATTCTTTTGTTCATATAATATAGAATACATAATCTTTTCTCATCAGTTTCTTATACACTAAACACTACACATACTAACTATTTAACAACTGTCAAGTTCTCTTAAAGCTACTCAATCATCTCTGACGTTCATTTCGTCACTCACGATACACCCCAAGAATCTTCGGTGGAAATTATTGGTCGTTCGTGTCCCGGCATGTTATATCCACTTTTGTCCTATAACTGTGTGTTCGTATTAATAGCTACGTATCTAGTGACTTTTTCTCACCTTTTCCCTCTAATCTCCACTTTAGAGCGGTTCTTGGAGCAATAATATCCTGTCCTTTTGCCCAATATATATTCAACTCTCACAATATCATATTTTATTACTCTGTATATTTTATCTGCACTATTCTGTGCGTGTGATTCACATTATAGAGGTGTTGTTTTACTGGGTCTGCTTATATATTCGAGTTCGTATTCGTCCAGTTCGTGTAATCCTATCAAACAGAAGCATTTGTTACTTTCTAGAGAAGACCTTTTATGCACACCTTGACGAAGGGTTTAACCTGTTTCCTCACTGCCCTGGTATTTTATTAATCTTCACCTTTTCTTTTTTCTCAGCTGTGTAAAAAGGGTGACCTCACTCTTACATTAAGACATTTTCGCTTATATGAACCGCATGCACTATTGCTTTTATAAATCATAGTAGCCAGAATTCAGAACGTTATTTTTCGAAGACATTATTCACAATTAGACATTTAAGAAATAGTGTATTATCGAAACTCTCCTAAGGTTTATTGAAACCAGAGAGAATCAAAAAGACGATTATTGCGCGACGTATCCCTAATGACATTGGTGCAGTGTCTTGAAGCTTGGTTTTATTTTCCTATAAATCTCTAAATTTATTCTCACAGAAACTAAGTAACTCATATATTTTCCTTATAATCCTGTTGATTGAACTTCTCATTCTTGTCCATAGCGTAAGATCATTATCAATTACCCTCTGAAGAGTCTTTTCGCACAAACGTATGAGCAATCATAATGTTTTTATGAACACTACTCTACGCCATACTCTCTCAGCTTTCTGTTGATAATATAAATTTCTACCTTTTGTATTCTTGTTTAACTACATTTTTTCTTGTATCTTTCATGATTCACTCAGATCTGTTTTCATTTTAAGGAGTAGGTTAGTTTTCATTGTTAAATTTTACCTTAACTTTATCTTTAAAATTGCTTACTTGTTTGAAATTTCATTAAAAATCTTCTGTTTTCTATTTCTACAACTTCTTTTTTTGATAATTTTTGTCATTGATATGATCTTATCTGTTACTGTACTTGCTGCTCCTCATATCTCCAAATCGCAAACTCACTTTATTGTTCTTCTGAGATACTGAACTCAGCGTTGACACACCTATCAATTACTCCAGGCCCTTCCAATTGTGAACAGACGATTTTACACATTACAATGCAGAACATATATAATACTGAATTATTTATTTAGGAGATTAGGCCTTTATTTAATTTATTTATTTTATTTATTTATTTATTTAATTTATTTATTTAATTTTAATTTACTTAGCTTGAAGGTGACGTAGGAGCTGTATTTGGGCTCGGTTTTCCCCCGTTCACTGGTGGACCATTCCATTTCGTGGATTCCTATGGAGCGGACAAATTGGTTGCAAAGATGAGGGAATTTGAGAAGGATTACGGATCAAGCTTCACTCCTTGTCAATTACTACTCGATCACGCGAAGGACTCTACAAAGAAATTTTTCAGCTGAAAAGTACTTTTGAAAAATGATCATGTGTAGTTTTTCTAAAGTATTATTCAGGTTACATTTTTAAATTGCGACTTTTTTATTTTTACTATGAAGAACCATAAGGTTTAATTATAGTCTTCAACAATGCAATTAGATTTTAAGTTTTATTTGTTGTGGAGTTTTTATATGTAAATTTACTTATTTTCCATACATCTTGTATTTAAAAAAAAAATGCCTTGACTTTATAAATTATATTTTAATACAATTACTTTTTTGTCTTTAATTTTCTCCTTTTAGATTTGGGAACGGAATATTTCTTTTGTTTTGAAAAATACTTAATTTATTTTTAGAATAAAAAGATGACTTGCTAAATATTTTTGCATACATTTCATTTTTTTTAATGGCTACAACGCAGTCCTAAAGACATGTTACTACACAATGTCTAAAAGACTGATCACCTGCCAATTTCCAGTAAATTCATGCATCCAATATGTAATTTTTTATGCTAGCACTATACACCAGTCAAGGCCTCATATAGAGTAATATAAAATGAAAGCAGTGCACATTAACCATATAATACCCAAATCATTCACTCATATACATTACCAACCAAATATTAATAAATGCAAATGAAGTACCGTACTGGCTATCACATTTGAGGCAAATCCTTCCAAACCACTACTGTTACTTAATGTTCTCAAGTTCTGACGAAAAGCTTTAGTTTTCCTTTCATGATCTAGTATGAAGAACTTAAGTCTCTAAAAATCCATAGTAAATGGACCAAATTCCTTCAGTCTAGTCTCTTGTTTATTTGCAAAACGGCTAATCACTTGATCCTTCCTCTTTAGTTTGTCTTGATTTAAATAAAATCTGGCCTTAGGTAATGGGTCTAAATTTTGCGGTGTCAATTTAACGTTCTAATAAACTTAGAGCTTCCTCTTTTCCTCCTTACCTTTTTTACGCAACAATATGGCTTTTTTTTATGAATGTTTGATGGCAAAAGGCTTGTCAACGTCAGATTTTTTTTCTAGGTACAAATGAATATGCAGTGTATTTCGCCAAACGGTTACGCTTCATCATGTAATGGTCAAATCGATACAATTTTTCAAAGCTTAATGGTGTATAACGCATGTTTACCCTTTAAATCATAGAACTAATCACTAGTGCAAGTATTACTGTGTTAGTACCAGCCAATTAGAGGAATGATGTGAACTTTAGATATTGTAAAGTGAAATGATAGAGGTCTATATGAGGCTAGGTTTTTGGGTGGTTTAAGTATTAGTATGGGGATATGTACGTGTTTCCAGAATGGTGGGATAGTGTTGGTTTGTCAAACTGTGTTAAATATTTCTGTTAGCACTGCTATGGCTATAGTTCCTAGTTGTTTGAGATGGATATTTTATCTGTATTCTGCTTGTGATGCTTGTGGGTTTTTTAGATGGTTGATAGGTGTTAGTTTATGTCAAACTATTAAATATTTCTGTTAGCATGCTATGCTTAGTTCCTAAGTTGTTTGAGTATGGATATTTTATCTGTACCTTCTGCTTGTGAGTTTTTAGGTTTTGGATGGTATTAAGTACCTCTAAAAGAGTGAAAGGAGGGACTTTTAGGGTGTTTAATTTTTTATCGTTGATTGCTTGTTAATCAATTGGTGGGTTTTGTAGGATAGTGGCTGATTTTAGACTTTATAGTAGTGTGACATTATAAGATTGCATTGATTTTTGGGCTAAGGACTTTATTGTTTCGTTTGCTGATGGCTCCGTGGGTTGGTGTTAAACTTGTGTATTAGACAATCGTAAATATTATTTATACCTGTATAAGAACATTTCGAAAATCTGTATAATATTGGCAGTAATGTAAAGGTGATAGTGAATGTGTGTGGGTTTAATGGTGCAAGAAGGAATATGTATTTTGGGGATGAGTTATTAGCAAAGGAGGAGGGTAATGGGGTAAGTGAAAAGTTGGATAGAATGGTAAAGATCTGCAGGTATAGATGAAATTACTGGTGAAATGATCAAAAACGGAGGCGAGATAGTGAGTGATTGGATTTGGAAGTTGTGTAATAAAGCGTTTATGGAGGGTATAGTTCCGAGGGATTGGAGGAGAGCAGTAATGGTACCCTTATATAAGGGCAAGGGAGATAAAGGAAACTGTAGAAATTATAGGGGAATTCGCTTATCGAGTGTTGTAGGGAAGATAAATGCTGGTATTTTGGTTGAAAGAGTGCGTCGAGTGACTGAAGGACTGATTAGTGAAGAACAGAGGTGCGTTTGGAGTGGTAGAGGATAATTTGGATCAAATCTTTTATCAATGAAACAAATATTGAGAAAATGAGGAGAAGAATTTGAATTGTATTTAGCGTTTTATGGATTTGCCTACAGGCCGGTATGATAGGGTTAATAAAGGAAGCTCTGTGCAGGTGTTAATGATATATGGTGTTGGTGGTATGCTCCTGAAGGAATTAACAGTATGTATGACGATAGTGAAAAGCGTGTGTAAAATAAAGGTGCAAAGGTTTAATATTAATTAATAGTGGAGTGAGGCAGGGTTGTGTATGTCTCCTTGGTTATTTCAATTTTGTATATGGATGGGGTTATGAAAGAATCGAGATGAGGGTGTTAGAAAATGATGGAGAATGGAGATGAGTGGAGGGTGCCCTACCTATTATGCGGATGATTTGGTTTTGTGTGGCGAATCTGAAGAGAAGTTTGAGAGGATTGGTAGAAAGATTTGCAGGGTGTGTAAAGGAGGGGGTTTGAAAAGTAAACATAGATAAGAGTAAAGTTATGGTTGTGAGTGAGAACAGCCCTGGTTGAAGTTATGTTAATGGTGAGCAGCTAAACAAGTGTCTGAGGTTAAATATTCAGGTTTATGTTGGATGAGAAGGGAACAGATGATGCAGAAGGTAGTAGGAAAGTTGTGAATGTAAGGAAGGTGGCTGGTGAAATTATAAATCGTTGGTGAATGTAAAAGGACTAAGTCTTGAGTGTGCATGAGGGTATGTTGTACCTGTGTTATTGTATTGGTAAAGGGAGCATGGTCAGGAATACCATCATACTTCTAAAGTCAATGTGTTCAGATGGACAGATCTTAGGCGCTGCTAAGTTGTGAGAAGAATTTATAAAATAGGATGAAACGTATTAGAGAGTTGTGTGGTTGAAAGAAAGAGTTACCCAAGAGAATATAATGAAAGTATGTTGAATGGTTGGTCATGTGGAAAGGATGAATGATAGTCGGTTGGGTAAGCGGATGTTTAGTGGAGAGTGTGTTGGGAACCGATCGGCTGGGAGACCGAAGAAAAAGTGGATTGAGTCAGTAAACGAGTGTCTGAAGGAGAGAAATGTGAGTTTGGCAGAGGCGAGAATAAAAGGTGCATGATAGGAGAGAAGGCGGGGTTTTGTGAGGGTATGGTTGTGGCCCCACCTGACGCAGAGGATGAATCCCTTACAGTTGACTGATTTTACCAATGGTGGGGTCGTCGCGTCCCGTGGTGCATCTACGGGTGGATTTTCTGGATTGCGACGATTTCTTACTAATTAATGGTACAGAGTGGGTGGTAAGGCTGGGCTTTCTTTTCGACTTTGTCATATTCTTCTACTGATTTTCTTTTCCGATGCATGTACGCACCTTACCCCCAGTCTTGGGGAGAAAAAGGTAGATGAAGAAGAAGATAAAAATCCACTCTGAAGTAGTAGTTGAAAATAATTAAATATAATGGAAATGAAATAGATCTAAATTGAAAATGATCAAAATTAAATTCGGACACTTACCTAATTTGAATTCAAAGAATTCGTACCTTTTGAAAGTTTGATAATTATAAATTGCTATAATTTAGAACACTTTTTATTGCCTTACTTGATTATAAATACGCATGAAAAGAAGTTCTAAGTGCATGAGAGTGTGTAATTGTAAAATGAAATGGCCAAGAAAATAATGTTGCCAACTCGGTAAATAAGAAAACATCAAAATAACAATTTAAAAATTGTAATAGAAAATAAATTTTAAGTGAACCAATAAACGCATTTTCGTTTTCGTCATTTGTGCTAACAAGCGGTTGAAATGCTTGAGTTTTTATTCGTTTTGTCAAATTTAGCACAAAAATCGTTAGAAATGCTAAAGGTACAAATTTCCTAAAATCTGCAAGTATTACAATTTACCGTGCTAACAAGGTAAACGAAACCAGATGTCACCATGAAACAATTTTTAAGATCTTACGCAATTAATAGTGAAGAAATGTGCATAGTGGCTTAAAAATAACACGATTGTGCCCCCAAAATTTTATATTCATATTTTTCACCGTTTGACATATTAATAAAGAAATCGAAATAATCGGAAATATAATATTTTTACTTCGCTGTAAAGCCAGAGGGTCTATCAAAGACCTCTAGGAAACTATTTTTAAAATTATTTATTTTTGCCATGGATAATGAAGAAATGTGTTTAACCACTATGAAAATAATGTGATTGTATCAAAACATTTGTTTTTGTATTGTACTATAAGCCCTTATTTTTTAACTTTAAAAGGATCTAAAAGTGACATAACTTTAGGCTTTATTGAGCATAAAATTGCTATTACATTTTATCCTGCAAATAGATAAATAAATACATTACTAAATCATTCATAATAATAATAATAATAATAATAATAATAATAATAATAATAATAATAATAATAATAATAATAATAATAATAATAATAATAATAATAATAATAATAATAATAATAGTACAATCATCCCTCCTTCAAGGGATTTAAGCAATGGTAAAAAGCTTATGAAATTTGAATACAAACAATGTGATTTCACAAAACTGAATATAATCTTTTAAACAAAAATTCTATAACTAAATTCTGAATACAAACAATGTGATATCACAAAAACAGAACATAATAGTTTAATCAAAATTCTATAACTTTACAAATTTAGTCGATCCACTGGTCTTCGCACACGAGTAGACCTTCGTAATACTAATGGGTCTTCATCAGGGGTGGTTAAAGTCTTGGTGCCCATCTCAGGTTCATTTGAAATGTCTGCATCCCGTTCACCTGCATCATTAGATTCAACCCGCTCATGTCCACTGTCAATATCATCGGGCAGAAGAGGTGAATCATCAGCAACAACGGTATGAGGCTCAGACACATTTTCATCAGGAGAAATAATTACCTTTAGACAAGGGGAGAGGTCCTTAATGGAAACTGTATCCTCCCTTCCATTGTCGAATCGTACATGAGCATTTGTAGGAGTAACCTCCAATAGTTTCACCTGTTCAACTAATGGATCATCCTTGTTTCTAATATATTTACGTAAATATACCAAGCTTTGGGGAGTAAGCCAACTAGGTAAACTGATTCCTGTCGTACTACGACGAGGGAATTTAAAGAAACGCTCATGAGGGGTACAATTTGTGGCAGTACACAAAAGAGATCGAATGGAATGGAGGGCATCGGGAAGAACTGATTCCCAACAGGGGCCAGGCAATTTCTTAGAAGCCAAAGCCAAAGAAATAGATTTCCAAACCACTCCCACGTATCTTTCACATTGAGCATTTCCAGATGGATGGTAGGGAGTACTCCTACTGGAAGCTATACTCCTCTCAAAAAGAAACTGCTTCACAGCGAAAGACATAAAGCTAGAACCACGATCTGAGTGTACATAAGCAGGCATGCCAGTTAAGGTGAATATTTGAGTTAAACAAGAAATTACTGTATTGGCAGAAGTATCTCGACAAGGAATTGCAAAGGGATAACGCGAATACTCGTCCACCGCAATGAATAAATATTTATTGAGAGATTGAGAGATTAATGGTCCTTTAAAGTCTATACTCAATCGATCCATAGGATTCATAGCCTGAATAAGAGTGGTAGGCTTTGGTCTGAAGAACTGCGGTTTCAATCCAGCAAATACATCACATTGTGATACAATACGTTTAATTTCATCCAAGGAGTAGGGTAAGTTGCGACTCCTTATAAAATGTGACATTCTTACAACACCAGGGTGACATAAACCCCTGTGTAGTTCAATTAAATCAGATACAGAAGCAGCAGAACAAAAAGCTCTACTCATTGCATCGCCAGCAATATTTAACTTCCCAGGTCGATGTACAATCTCATATTTGTATGACTGGATTTCAGTACGCCATCGCATAATTTTTTCATTCTTGATTTTTCCTTTGTGGTTCTGACTTAACATGTACGATATCGACCGCTGATCAGTTATTAATTTAAAAGGCCTAGCTAACAGGAAATGTCTCCACTGTCTAATAGCTTCAACAATAGCATAGCACTCCTTCTCAAGAGAACAATGATTTTTCTCCGAGGAGTTCAGAGTGCGAGAAAAAAAAGCTACTGGCCGTCCTTCTTGTTGCAAGACTGCTCCAATACAGCTATCAGATGCATCCGTTTCTACTGTGAATTCTAGAGTTTCTTCAATATGCATTTTCACAGCATTAATAATAGAAGTTTTTAAGGTGTCAATAGCAGCCTTAGAAGCCTCACCCAGAGGGAATGATACATCGATTAAGGGACGAATTTTTTCTGAGAATTTGGGAATCCATTTTGCATAATAAGCAAACAAACCAAGAATCCTATCCAATGACTTTTTATCCCTAGGATATGGTAAGGTACGTATGGGATCTAAACGAGCAGGGTCAGGCCGTAATTCATGCTCTCTAATTTCATACCCTAAGACACATATAGAAGTTTGAGAAAACTTAGATTTTTCCATATTGAGAACCATACCACACTCCTCAGCTGCTCTAATAAATCGTCTAAGATTGACATCATGAGATTTTTTATCAATTCCGCAGATTGTTAAATCATCTAAATAGCAAAAAGTGTCCCTCAAATCATACTTGTCAATAAAAGTATCCATCACTCTCTGGAAAGCAGCAACACCATTGGTAAGTCCAAAGCTGAGCCTATTAAATTCATACAACTTTCCACAGGCTTCAAATGCAGTGTATTTCTTATCATCTGGATGCAAGGGAACCAAGTGATATGCTGACGTTAAATCGATAACAGAGTATACAGAATACTTTGCAATGTTATTAACCAAGTTTTCAATATTTGGCAAGGGATAAGCATCAAGATATGTATATCGATTCACAGTAGTTGAATAATCTATAACCATCCTCTTCTTGGAATTATTTTGAGTAATCACAAGTACTTGGGCTCTCCAGGGACTCTGAGAAGGTCGTATAATCTCTTCCTTTAATAAACGCTCTATCTCCAACTTAATGAAGTTCACATCAGATGAATTGTATCTTCGAGAAGGAGTAGCAATAGGCTTCACATTAGGTGTTAGATTCTGAAAAATTCGAGGTGGTTCAATATTTAAGGAAGTCAAACAACTAAACTCCATTGTAGGCAAAGGACCCCCAAATCCCCAACTAATAGATTTATGATTCTTCAAGAAAGGGAGTCCCAGAATAATGTCTTGGCACAGTCCAGGCATGATTAGCATCCTCACATTCTTATATTCTCTCGAATTTAGTGTCAGATCAACACAACAAATGCCTTCCACTTTTTGACTAAACCTTGAGGTAGCCATAGTTATCATACCACAATAAGGGTCAACCTTGAAGCAGTGCTGTTTAACAACACTTGATGAGACAAAATTTTCACTGCTACCTGTGTCCAAAAGAGCATTAAAAGTATTATGTCCAATTATCACTTCCACCACAGAAGAATTTAATCCTAAAGTAGAACAAGAAGACTCTACAATTGTCAACAGTGTAGCAGTAGGAACACTTGCTGATGTTCCAGGATTTGCAAATATTTCACTCTTAGGTCTACGACATACCGATGAAAAGTGTCCCTTAATTTTACACTTATGACATATGGCATCCCGAGCAGAACACTTCTGCCTTGAATGAATTTTGGAGGACCCACAAAAGTAACATTTCCAAGGTCTCGCTGCAGCTCCAATGTCCTGGGACATTCCAGAAGCTGCAGGGCCTTCGTCAGAATCAACTATTCCAGCTTCAGAAAATTTGTTAGAAGAGACAGGTAGATCAGCTGTTTTAACATGAGCCAACGCTATTTTAGAGAGATAACTCTGGGAATCTTTACCAGCAATTTCCAGAGCTCTAGCCTGCTCCACAGCGTTATCAAGAGATAAATTCTTATTTTCCAAAAGTCTAGTCCTAATAAGACTAGAGGACAATCCAGCTATAAAAGCGTCCCTAATACTTTGACTTCTATGTTCCTCAGCAGAGACAGACCTATAGTTACAATCAATGCTGAGTGAATACAATACTCTTACATAATCATCAATAGTTTCATCACTCTTCTGATGACGGGTATACAATTTATGGCGGGCCACAACTTCATTCGGGGTTTTGATAAACAAATCTTTCAATTTCTTAATAGCATCACTGTAACGAGAGCAATCAGATACAACCTCAAAATTGTCAGATGATAAGGAATTAGCTAAAAGTCCCAAATTACAACTTTCGGAATCAGAAGCGATGCTTTCTTTATACCTCTCAAAAATGTACAGCCAATGCTTAAAAATCTTCGGAGCCTCAGGAGATGAGGGATGTATTTCGAGTCTGTCCGGCCGAAGTCCACGTTCCATTTTGTTGATAGTATCAAATGTCCAAGATTAAAAAGAATTATGCTCAATAAATTGTACTATAAGCCCTTATTTTTTTAACTTTAAAAGGATCTAAAAGTGACATAACTTTAGGCTTTATTGAGCATAAAATTGCTATTACATTTTATCCGGCAAATAGATAAATAAATACATTACTAAATCATTCATAATAATAATAATAATAATAATAATAATAATAATAATAATAATAATAATAATAATACATATAATATATAATAATAATATAATTAATAATAATAATAATAATAATAATAATAATAGTAAAAATGAAAAATGATATAAAAATAATAATATAAAATAAATAATAATAATAATAATAATAATAATAATATAATAATAATAATAATAATAATAATAATAATAGTACATGTATTCATATTTTTTCTGTTTAATATATTCTTAAAGAAATCTGACGGAGAAAATCGGCTGTCGTCTGTAAACAAGTGAAAAGCGTAAGCTGTCAATAGTCTTCGACTAAGCTCAAAACTTGTGTTAAAAACGTGCAAAGTTTCATTAGCAAAATGGATAAAAGGAGAGCATCATAAAATAATAAAAGATGCAAGAGACTTAATGAAACTGGACTGGAGTCAAGGAAAAAAATATCATTTTAAAAATTTAATGACAAGTTGCCTATTAAATAATTTCTAAAACATACACTTTCAACTTATATCTCTTTCTATTTTATTTTATTAGTACCGTATTAGATGTATAGGATATAAAAACTCCCATATGCTTCCACGTATATTATCTTATATTATTTTAGTGCATTTTGTACTTTGCCAATATTGGGTATAATTGTCCAGAACATTCGATATTCACTCCAAAAATAAGGCCCTCACTAACCTGATTTCAATAACGGTCGTTAAACCAGTGTTTCGCGTTAATTTAAATTAATAATCAAAATGTCAAAGGATATGGAGGTAAATTGTCTAATTTCTATTCAACTATTTCAACTATCATCTAATTCTCTTATTCTTCTTTACTTCAACTAAGTCAGTTTTACCTGCTAGGTTTTTAAGTAAGTGCTAATAACTAAAGCCTCAGGCTGAGTTATCTAGGTCTACAAGAACTATTCCAAAGAGCAACAAAATCTTTGAAAAACAACAAACTCAAAGTAAGACTTATATAGATACACAAATTGTTCACATATATATATTTTTAGTCATTATAATAGAGGTCTGCAATTCATATTATCGTTATATCAAATATTCCCTTTTTTCCAGTATTTAACTAAATAATGTATAATAATGGTCATATGTATAATAATGGTCCTATGGAGTTCCATTGTTAGATACTAAACATCGACATATGTGTAATGGTACAATCCTGGTGAAATGCAGTCTCCCTCTACTTTTTATGTATGGGTTCTGTCACTGAAGAAGCTCAGTATGTTTATGTAATCAAACTTTTTTATCATCTTACTTTTTCATGAACGCAGAATATTATATAACCTCTGTTCCGTTTTTGCCATCCCAATGTCTCATTTTGTCTTTCGGAAATAAGATCAACTTAGACATGGTATAAATATAATTAAAATTTAATTATGTTTATACCATAGTTTATATGTTTAACTATGTTTATCCTATGACTAAGAATTTGGGGATTTATAGTGTTTTATTAGTTCTTTTTTCTGGCATTTTTTTCTAACATTCCCAATGACAATATGGCAACCTTGTATCATTTTTGTGTTGAAACTTGAAAATTTTTAAAACTTGGAAAGTTGATTACTGTTTGTTCGTCAAAAGATTTCTCATTTATTTATTATCCGCTGCAAGTTTTTGTAGAATTTTGTTTTACTATGATAAAACTAATTAACCTGCGTTTAGCCTACCTATTGATTGTAGGGATAAAAACAGTTCAGGTATTTAAGTGTTGCTGGAAATTGCTGACTGATAGCTTTTGATACTGTTCTTGATAGACCCTCTGGATTTACGGTCTCCAGTTTTCTTGTTTCTCGTGTATTTATTTATTTTTTTTTTTTATGTATTTTATTTATTTATCGACAAAGAACTATGCCTATAATGATCACATCATTATAGGCATAGTTCTTCCTTATCGATAAATAAATAGGTGGTATGGGTTGAGTGATCGAAGGTATAAAAAATAGAGCAACTATGACATTCGTACAAAGTGTGTGTGTGTGGTAACTATTGTGGTAGGTGGTGTTTATGTATGATGGTCAGTTGTGTATAAGGGTTAGTAGAGTGTGATTTTTGGAGGTTTGGGGTGTGAAGATGGCATCATAGCCATAGAATTTTGGTTCTGGATAGTTATCTAGTAGGTAGGCTTCTTGTATCATGGCTATGTAGGTATATGTTGTGGTGTTTTAAGAAAAAGGCCTTTCTAGGTTTTGATTGTTGTGTAGTCTGTTTGTGTTAAATTATAATATGTTTATGTTGTGGGTTGGTTTGTTTGTGTGATGTATGTTGTAAGGGTGAGTGAGTAGATAGCAAAGGCTTGCATAGAAAGTTTTAAGAATCAGATCAGAAGAATCAGAAAAATGTTAGTCAGAGAAAGAAATCAGAAAGGAGAGAGATTCAGTTATTAAAGAAAGAAGGAGAAAAGTGTCATTGGTTCTGATAATTATAATTTCTTGGTCTTAAATTCTGGTCTTAATCTCTTCTGTATATATATATATTTTAACTACAACCTCAACTTTAAATTTAAATATAAACTCTTATTAAAGAATTTCAATAATTATTAGTTAGTAGTTTAATAATTTCCTCTTTGGATATATTGGTCAAGAGGCTGAAGATTTGTTATTGGATGCTGAGAGCTTAGATTCTAATTAAGGAGCCGAGCGGTGATATTTTTGATGAGGGTATAGAAAGCACCATGTGCTGATGATAAGTAAATAGAGTATTAGTAGACAAAAGTAAAAGATAAATATAAGTAAACAAAAGATATTCCCTTGATAAGTTATAAACTAATCTAATCAGTTATGTGACGAGACTTGAGCACTAATCCATAGCACGTTGTGTTCTATTTTCGAATGGTACTTGTGTGTATGGTTGTAATTATATGAAAGTTGTTGTTTAATTCATGTAAGCAGGCAATTATAATCATAACCAAATTCTAAGTAATTAGTTTTATGCTATTTTTCATTTCAATAACAGTAATTGGTTTCTACATGGCTTTTATTACAGTCAGGCTGGATTTTTGATTTGATGTTATTTCAAGTTACGCATTCTGACACTTGTGGATTTGAACTTGGAATTCAAGATTTTAAGTCTCAATTGAAAACTACAAAAATAAACTTTAAGTATATTTAGTATAACTTAATAAGTAGCTATACTATTCCTAATTGTAAATAAAAGTAGTTTAATCCAGGTCAAAATTAAGAAATATAAACTAAGCAACATCAGGATGAATAATAATAAATGGAAAAAAAAAAAAAAGAATTAAATAGATAAAAATAAAATAAATCATAATAATAATAATAATTAAATAAATTAATTGATTCATAATAAATATTAATAATAAAATAAACCAATAATACTGAAAAATTATCAATCCATTTATAATTATAATAAATCATCCAACTTAATCATGGGAACTTGAATTACTTGCTTACATCAAAACACAATAATAAAATAACCCTATTAAATAAGCACTTGCTTCATTACGTATTACTGTATCTCTGTATCTATCCTAAAACCACTTAAATATAAGAATGGATTTTATTACTTTAAAATTTAAGTAGACGCATAGCTTCAAATGCAACCTTATTTTACAAGAACTCATAATAAAAGATGGTGTGTAGCAACACAAATGATATTTTCCTGACACGACAATAGATAACAAATTAAGTAATCTCTTCTGTCATAAAACACCACAAATGCAATAAAGTTCACGAGCATTGTAAATAAAAAAATATAAATATACAAACAAATGCACTATCTAATACTATCTGGACTCCTAACGCCCCTTTACAATGGTTGTGGAGGTTTTTTGTGGGCTGAACTTGCGACAGACTTCAAGATCGCAGCTGTGTTTCCTAACAGGGGGTAGCTGGTGAAGGAGAACAGTATTTGTGTAATCCATTTGTTTTGCATTTATTGCAGTTTATTGGAGTTTCTTTACTTGCGCTTGTGGTACCTGGCCATGTTTATAGATCATGTGCTGTAGAGAGAGCTCCAGTTCCATGGGTTTTGTTCTCTGCTTCACGGGTCGCAGCTTTTCAGCTCAGAAGTAAAGCGCGTCGAGTCCCAGTATTGCAGATTAAAATAGTTCGTCACACTGAGTCGAGAGAGCGGAGAGATGAGGAAAAGTGGGAGTGCGCTCACGCCCCGCAGTGCCTGGAATGCGCCATCATGCCTGATGCGGGGCAAACCCAGCTGGCGGTTGATGGCGAGCATGGCGCGCATTGTACCTCCGGTCGTCGGTAATACCGTTAAATTTTCGCTGAGTATTCTGTGAAGATACCCAATCGTTGATTTAAGAACGAGGATCTTGCGCTGTAATTTCTTGCAATTGCATCTCCACATGCCAGTCAAGCAGGATATCATATGAGCATGGGGATGCATATCAACCGAACCACCGCACCATAACATTTACGATGAAAGATGAGCAAGATAGCCTCACCGCGGCAATACACTCACCTGGATAGTGAGTATTGTGCAAATGCAATCGTGTTAACGTCAAAACCAAAAGCACACATGCGGCACATGCCCTCTCTAACGCCCAATCCAACGGCAGGCACATTCATGACTCAAACAGATCCTCTCTCTCACCACTCTATATTAACAGACAAATAACTCGAATAACATTTCCTACTATCTAACCAAACAAATTCAAGCATAATGCATTACTACACGAGCA
Organism: Trachelipus rathkii; assembly: GCA_015478945.1. Taxonomy (NCBI): domain Eukaryota; kingdom Metazoa; phylum Arthropoda; class Malacostraca; order Isopoda; family Trachelipodidae; genus Trachelipus; species Trachelipus rathkii. Next base: position 22,310 of record JABUQX010023662.1, read on the forward strand.
AAGAGTACTTAAGATGCAAGCCGACCAAAACAACATTCTAAATACACACTCTCACCAAAATAGCACCATGAAATTCAAACTCACGTACCAGAGAATCAGCTACGTCATCCCTGGCCAGTAAGATGCGGCCGACCAGTACCGTATAGGCTCACTCGGACTAACTTACCATATCTATCAGTAACAGATTCACAAGCAAACCAAAGTCGACCGGTTGACACAAGGTGTGCTGGGTTGTCAGCTCGTTTCTACGTAGATCTGTCGACAGTAAGGCGCTGGTGCCTAGTCCTGGCCAGGGGTATCACATCTCACTTTTTTAGCAGCCTCCGTGGTTGACAAAGTCTAACTCTCAACCCAGGAAGCAGTAGATCTGGCAGCATTTCATTCCCTGAAGGATCTCTGGAGAACGGTTGGAGGCATCCAGATGGGGGTACCTGGGAGTACTGGGGTGTGGATCCTGCATCCCATGGTATGGTGTCAAGGGCTGAGACAGGTAAAGGGTGCTATATATATATATATATAATATATATACTATATATATATATAAGTATATAGATATATAGTATATATATATTATATATATAATTATATATAAGTATATATAATATATATATAAATAATTTTGATAATATATATATAGGTATAGTATTGATATATGTATTATCTATATAAAAATAATAATAATAATAATACATATTTACTCTATTAAAGTGTTGAGTATAGTTATGCAACATCATTTTTGTAGAAGTATTGTATCCCTTATTTTTTCCTCATTTTTATCATTTTATTTCTTCTCAACATTTCACTTACTTATAAATTAATAACTATTTAAGCTCTTAACTCTTATACACATAATTAGCTCACATTTTAAATGATAATTGTAATAGTTTAAAGTTTTTATTATAATTTTAAATAGAATTATATTAGTTTTTCCCAAGGATAACCCCATTTGTCTTTAGTTCTTATATTTTAGTCATACTTCAAAAGCCTTCTTATATGAGCTCTATTGAGAAGAGCACTTAGTTTTTTCATGGCATTAGCGGGTGAAGGGAAGTTTTTTTGCCTATATGGACTATGGGGGAACCTCTAATCAGTGGGTTACTATTTTTGAGAAGTAAATAGAAAAATTGAGAATTTTAAAATTTTCCCCAAAGAATTATTATTATATAGGCCTATTATTATTATTATTATTATTATTATTATTATTATTATTATTATTATTATTATTATTATTTTTTTATTATTATTTTTATTATTATTATTATTATTATTATTATTATTATTATTATTATTATTATTATTATTATTATTATTATTATTATTATGCTCAAGCATCAATATATTTTGTATGAATATAAACACACCGTTTATTTAAAAAAATTAGTATTAAAATGTTATGTTTAAAGAAATAAATATTAAAATATTTTAAGTGTTTAGCTACATTTATTTAGGAAATTATTTCATAAAACATTCTGAGTTTCCTGACCCATAATTTTTATGTAATGACAAAGCATAATTATATTATTAAAATATTATTATATCTATAGGTTTAAATGTTGCTTGTAATGGTTTCCTTATTCCAGGTGACATGTTTTAACATTTTATTTTCTTAAAAAGTGATTGTTTGTGAAAATGTGTGGTCGCACAGCCTGGTAAGTATCAAAATTAAATTAGAACTAATCATTCACATTTAGATTCTTTTTATTTCTACTATTATTTTAAATTTCATGAATTTTTCTTTGCTAGAATCATGATAAAGCCAATGAAAAATAAATTGCCTTTGTTTTAGCATAAAATTTATCATCTCTTAACTTTGAAATTGGTTTATATTTTATTGGTTGTGTATTATATGTATTGAAAATAATTTTGGTCTTATTTTAATGCTTAGAATGTTGAATAAAAGTTGAAGATTGAATAATTTGTGCATGTGAATTAATGACATGGACTCTGTAGATAAGTTTAAAAAGTTGATTGCTTAAAAATTCTGTCTCTATCTAACCATTTAGTGAAAAACCGAAATTCTTTGCTTATCATATTTAAATAATTCATTATTAAAGCTATAAATTTGAAATATATTGATTTATTGTTTTCTTTAACTTCCAAGCCTTTAAAGGTTTTTAAATAATAAAATGTGACCATAATTCCCACTTTGTATGAACTTATTGTTAGTTTTGTTAAACATTATATTAATATATCAAGATAGATCGTAGAGTATATCATATATTGGTATATCATATATATAATATATGTTTTATATATATATATATATATATATAATATTATATAACTTTATAAATATATATACTATAAATATATATAATTAGTGATCGGGACGATGTCATTCGTCATGCGGTCATCGGCTCAAATCGCCAAAAATCGGCCAATTTTTTTAAACGATTCATCCGTCATCCCGCGAAAATTTCGCCGATATTTCCACGAAATTGGAAGATTAAGTAAAGTGTTTGGAGTAATATTTATTTTCAAAATAATAATAATAATAATAATAATAGATAATAATAAAATAATAATAATATAATAATAATAATGAATAATAATAATAATATTAATAATAAAATAATCATAATAATTTTATATATATATTCTATTATATATATATATATATATTATATATATATATATATATATGATTATATATATCATATATATATATATATTATATAATATAATATATCTATAATAAGTATATATTATATATATATTATATATCTATATATATTATACATATATAAAATATATATTATATATGATATATTATATATATACCATTTTTCCTTATGTATGTAATGACATTCCAGTGCCTAATGGTTCGCACTTCTGTTATGGCGTTGTCATATCCACCACCATGCCTCCGAGACAACATATCTATACGCATACTAATTACACATCCCCTCTTCTGAGGCAACATCTTACGACATCCCTATCCCTTATATCCATACTGTAGGGAGAAAAAATTGCCACATCGCTGTCCTGCGTGTCCGAGAAGGACTAAGGGACGGTGGTAGTTAGGGTGGCTGCCTACTACCACTTATATTTTTTTTCAGGAATCTAATGCAATCCTTCTGGAGAGGTTCGTGATCGCAGTAAGCCCCCTTCTATCCTTCGCGAAAATGTATGAATCGTACTGTATATGAAATGTCAGAGGAACTATAACGGTTATACGAGTGAGGTGATGATGTATTCGGGAAAGGGCAAATTTGATTTGCACGCTGTGACTGAAACAAGATGAAAGGAAAACGGTGGAAAAGAGTGGTGGTGGTGTGAATGTGTTTCTGTTGCTGTGGAAAGGAATGAGTAGGGAGAGAGAAGGATTTGCAATTCTGACGGTATGAGTTGTGGTAGGAGCTATGGTAATGTTGTGTGATGGGTGGAAGTACTAGAAGTCTTATTAAGGTAATTTTAAGTTGCAAAAAGGTCAAACTTTGTGTGATTGGCGACATAATGATCCATCTGAGGTAATGTTGAAAAAGAGTACGAATTTTCTGGGATAGATCTGACTGATGTTTTGGGGATTTAAGGGGAAACCCGAGAACCATCTCTAACCGGATCTTTCTTAAGGCCATTTCAAGGATTTTTTTTTTTACAGTTGTCCACCACCACTCTCAAACAGGGCCAGCAGCCCAACTTCAAAGGAGGGGGGTTAGGTACTCTCAAAAGTTCACCCTCGAGCGCAAATGCGCATATGATGCACAGACGCAGGCTTTAAAAGTGAGGAGATTAAAATTCCAGTGGGAAATACAGAAGATGGGAAGAGAATTCCACAAAACAGAGGTGGTGGGAAAGAAGTGAAGCACCCACAGCAAAAGACTCGCCGCGTGGAGTTACGCAATGGTCAACACTATATATACCTCGTGCGCACATACAGCCCCTACTTGTGGCTACGAAGGGCGTCGTAAAGCGTGTTGGTTACGCGAAGTGATAAGTTCCCTCGAGCCACTTGCCGGCTGCGGTACTACGATAGAGATCATCCACCAACATCGCGCCTCGCAAAGGATAGCAGGGTCAAGTGAACTGGAAAGTACAGAACAGTTATAAGCCTTTTTGCCCGTTGACTCGAACCCTATCCAAAAGCCCGGTAACAATACCCCCCCCCCCCAGATATGGAGCAGTACTCCATTCCATGGGCCGGACTGAGAACCTTTGAATTAGCGAGCAAGCTCGAGAAAAGTGAGGCAGAGTCCATTTCCAGTCTAAACATGAACTTCCAGTTCTTTGAGCCGCCCTAGCAACCGTTAAGATGTCATTTTCCAAGACCATTTTTTTTGTTCATGCGTTAAGGCCAATGATGTTTACATTGTCAACAGGTAAGAACGACGAGAAACGGATAGATACCTGAGAAGAACTTTTAGAAAGGTATTTTGAAGAAGGAGATTGTAAAAAGTTGGGTTTTTAAAGAACAATTAAATTTCACAAAGTTATTTCTATCCAATCAGCGAGAATAGTAGAATCGGAAAAAGATTAAGACGAGAGGCATGATTCCAGAAGTAAAAGTGGGGTAGACATGTTATGAGTTAAAGAATGTAAGGGCGAGTCATCGGAATATTCGAGTGGACTAGTTAGAGGGCAGGTTGAGAAGATCATTATGAAAAGTAGTATATCAAGTAGGAATACAGCCAGAACCTCTGAGGAACACACCATTGACCCAGAAAAGAAGAAGCGGTCGCCCCATCATACAACAGCCGATATTGAGAGATTTGAAAGGAAACTAGAGTACATAAGTAAGCAAAAAGAGAAGGAGGAAACCAAAGGAGGGGAGCTGGAGAGCAGTGACGCGTGCCATACCGTCAAATCGCTTTGATGATGTCCAAAGTCGCCACCACCTCCATTCTCGTCCGCTACGTTCCTCAAGCGACGAAAATCCATAAATCGGGATAAGATAGGAATTCGTATAGCGCACAGTTCAGAACTTCGTGCCAACTGAGAGCCGTACTGGCGATCCGATGGTGAGTTTCCAGATGATCTAAGAAGTGAGTTGAGAAGGGTTTCAAGGATCTTAGATAGAATACAAGTGAGCTACAGGGCGATGGTTAGAGAGGATCAAGAGCTGGCTTCAGTTTTTTCGGAATAGGTGTGGACAAGTGCGAGGCTTCCCAACACTTAGGAGGGAAAGTGCTTAGTATTGAGACAATAGAGAATAAATAGTTGAGCGAGGGGCCGACGAGATTTAGCCTTTTCAGTTTGGAGAATCTAGCAACCCAGAATGATATCAGGGATCGAAGAAGAGAGGAGGCAAGAGGCAGATTTAGCAGAAGTTGCTAAGAGATGAAAGAATTTGTTCAGTAGGAGAAACCAAGCGAGGTTAGGCGCACTTTCCCTTTGATGAACAGCAGCTTTGCTCGTCGAAAAAATTAATTCACTGCATACGATTTCTAGCTGAATTGAAATTAGCAAGACGAGAGTGATAGGAGAATAAGAAATTTTTCCACCCCACCACCGCCCGATAGGCACTGTTCCGCTACCTGAATTGGCCAGAGAATAGTCAGCAAGATCGAACCATCGGATTATGAGGAAAGCAAGATTTAGTTTTAGAAAATGAATAAAGGAAAGAAAAATTTAAGCCTGAAGAAAATTTGACCTGCTCATTGCCCACTCACCGATACAGCTCCCTCCCTTATCTTTTACAATCTTATACATCCCATCATCTATTCCATTGAGGTAGCCAATTTGCTATCAAACTGCAAACTTGGAAACCCTACATTTGAAGTGCCCTCTCTAAATATTTTATACATGTATGCGAGGAACAGCCACTTGACCTAAGAAAATTCGTTACGGACCACAAACATTTCTCCTCTCCTCATTCCATTAATAAATACTTTTCATTTCATTGATTAACTATATATAATATTATTATATATTATTATTATTAATTATTTATCTATTATATATTATTATTTATTTATTATTATTGATTATTAATGTATTATTTATTATTATTATTATCATTATTTATAATTATTATAATTATTTATTAATTATATTATCATTATGTTATTATTGTTATTAATATATTATTTATTTTATTATTAATATGTATTATTATTATTTAATTATTATTATTATATGATTATTGATTATTATTATTATTATTGAGAACTTAGGAATTCAAAAATTTTGATCGCTAAATATAATTTCGGGAGGTTGAACCCCCTGAACTCCCCTAGTCTTATATATATTATATTATATAATAGTATATATATATATAATCTTTTGTAGTATATATATAGTAGTATATATATATATATAGTATGATAGTATATATATATATATAGTTATATATATATATATATATATAATTATATATATAGAAGGGAGAGGAGAGAGGAGAGGAGAGAGAGTAGAGAGAGAGAGAGAGAAGAGGAGAGAGAGGAGAGAGAGAGAGGGAGGAGGAAGAGAGAGAGGAGAGTAGAGAGAGAGGAGAGAGAGAGAAAGAGAGAGAGAGAGAGAGAGAGAGAAAAACTTTTAAAATAGTTTTTTTTCAATAATCTAGCGTCCATACGTCATCGGTCCCACGACGCAAAATATTTGCTTCTAAAATTGCGTGCTCTGTATCGCATCGGCAAAAATTCTAATCGTCAGCCGTCACTGAATAATAGTATATAATATATATAAGTAAATATATAGTAATATATTAATATATATATATATATATAGTTATATATATATATATATATAATAATTAATATATATATAATAATAGTATATATAATATATATAGTAATATTATATTCTAATATATTTAGTATATATATATTAAGTATAATATATATATATATATTATTATATATACTATATATATAATAATATATATCAATATATATATATATATATATATAATATAATATATTTATATATATAAGGAGATACAATAGAGTATGGTCTTTAACTACAAATATATCTTTGAGGCTATAAGTTGGCCGGGGGCCCAAAAAAGCTTATTAAATTCAAAATGGAGATTTTGTGAAAATATAACAAAACCTAATAATAGTAAATTAATTATTAAATTAAATGGTGCAAATTTTATATCACTTGTTTAAACATCAAAGTTATTATTAAATTTAGCACAAAAAGT